>VXBZ01004951.1:181855-233725 GCA_013399135.1 Heliornis fulica | reverse complement strand
ACTGAGGGAGCTGGGTCTCTTCAGCTTGGAGAAGAGGAGACTGAGGTGTGATCTCATTAATGCTGTCCAGAGAGGTTGTGGAGTCTCCTTCTCTGGAGATATTCAAGACCAGTTTGGGCACGTTCCTGTGTGGCTTAATCTAGGTGATCCTACTCTGGCAGGGGGGGTGGACTAGATCATGGACTAGATCACTCCTAATGTTCTGTGATTCTGTGATTGTACTGGTCTTAAATTTCCCATGTAATTTGTGCAAGGACAGATGGTGCTCTGAATGTCTTAAGATTCTGTCTTTTGAAGGAGTGGAAGGTGGCTAGCTTTTCAACTTGATCTAAGTAGAGGTGTAGTGAAGGTACCATGTTAAAGTAAACATACTCAGGGTGTTCGTATAAGCATTATTAATGATCCTCAGAAAAGACAACAGTTTTAGGTCTGATACACTCTCTTCGGAGTTTTTAGTTTTTTAACTTTTCCTGAAATTTTTTGACAACTGGCTTTGATTTGGAGGAGGTACCTGTGCATTTTAGTTGTTTTGTTCAGCTACTTCTACCCATCCCCTAATCAATATTAGGGAATGATGATATCTGGCCACCTCAGTTTCTGTTGATGTGTAGAACTGTCAGCTGAACTTCCATTTATAGTAGCAAAATAATCCACTGGTTTGGGTATTGCTTTTAGAAGCTGATATAAAGTGTAGTTCTGTAAGAGCTTTCTGCCAAGAAGTCATTGCATTTGGAACCAAAGTAGGGAACCGGATTGTTTTTTGGTTTGTCTGTTGAATTTGTGTTGCCATTATAGGGCTGCCGTAGCCTGAAGAATGCATCATGGTGTTAGCATGATTTTAGTGTTCAGTTAGTGCTTGTGAAATGTCACTAACTAGCTTATCTGCGTGTCTGTGTTCATGGGGAAACTGTGCGTGTTTTTTATTCCAGCAGAGTGCCTGAGTGCTAGTACTGGAGTTGAAGAATAGCTGTAACTTCATGTGGAGTTGGATTGCGGTCTGAGTGGCATCCAATGATTTAATGTAAAGAAATAGTGCCTTTCTAGTTGATGGAAACAGAAGGTGGATCATATATTCAGTTTGTTTAGTGTGACTGAACTCTAGATTTGACAAATTGTTAAGAAATAAATTCTAAAGAAACCATTGAGTCTTGCCATATAAGGAAGCTTTCAGCAGTAGTTGAATGTGTTTGTCCCAATTTTTTCTCCATTTGGAGTATACAATAGAAAAGAGCAGTAACATGCCAAAATGTCCTGCACTTGGGACATAACAACCCCATGCAGTGCTACAGGCTTGGGCAAGAGTGGCTGGACAGCTGTCAGGTGGAGAAGGACCTGGGGATGTTATTTGGCTCTAGACTGAATATGAGTCAGCCGTGTGCCCATATGGCCAAGAAGGCCAATGGCATCCTGGCTTGGTGATCCATCTGGGGAGGTGATTTTGCCCTTGTACTTGGCATTGGTGAGGCTGCACCTCGAGTGCTGTGTCCAGTTCTGGACCCCTCACTACAAGAAGGACATCAAGGTCCTGGAATGTGTTCACAGAAGGGCAACCAGGCTGGCGAAGGGTCTTGGAGGGCAGATCTTATGAGGAGCGGCTGAGGGAGCTGGGGATGTTTAGTCAGGAGAAGAGGAGGGGAGACCTTATCATTGCCCACAGCTACCTGAAAGGATGTTGTAGAGAGGTGGGTGATGGTCTCTTCTTCCAAGTGACAGGAGATAGGACAAAGGGAAATGGCCTCAAGCTGCACCAGGGTAGGTTCAGATTGAATGTCAGGAAAAGGTTCTTCACTGAAGGAGTTGTTGAGATGTGGAATAGGCTGCCCAGGAAGGTGGTTGAGTCACCATCCCTGGATATATTTAAAAGATGTGTAGATGAGCTGCTTCGGGGTATGGTTTAGGAGAGGACAGGGACGGTTGGACTCAATGATCTTGAAGGTCTTTTCCAACCTGATGATTCTGTGAAAATGCTGTCATTTCTTTGAGAAACTATGTAATTAAGAGTGTTTGGGATTGTTTGTGCACTGCTTTGTATATGCTTATGTATTACTTTCCTACCAAATTTGACCTTAACACCTTCCCTCTCCCCAAAGTCTAAGGGCCATACTCTTGGTTCAGATGTCATTGGAATTGTGATAGCTCTGATTTTTTTTTTTGGTAGGACTGCTAAACGGTGGAGAAAAACTGACCAACACTAACCGGTAATTAATTTTATGCAATTAATAAAGAGAAACAACAGTGCAGAACAGCAATTGGATGGCTGCGATTTCATATTTGAATGACAAAAGCTGTGTCGATGTCTCTACCACGTCATGGGCTGCTCCTTTTGAATTGTCTTGTACTTTTCCAGTAGAAAGAGTTTCTTCACCATGCTAAACTTTTCTCTGCAGCCATGATCATCCTGATCTTTGATAATAGCTTTGGAGTCATAAAAGAGAAACTATGATAAATCCTGAGCTTGCAACCTGGTGTACATTGTGCCTATGTCTGTCTGCATGAGAAAGAAGTGAGCATACAGAGTGTAGCTGCCATGCAGTACTACTACTTGCAGTACCATGTCAGCAGTTGACAGTGATACATACGTAGAACAATATGAAATCTGGAAAAGCAAAACAGAGTGACTCTTGCAAAGGAACTTTTTTGCTTCTTTGACCCCCTTGCCAAAGAGATTGCATATTTGTTGACGTTGAAGCAGTCTCTTTATGTGGTGCCTGGTATTTAGGCCCAGTTCCAGGTTTGAATCTACTCCAGCTGCTGCGGTGAAACTTTACGTCTGCTTTGTTTGATTATTCTGCTTTCAGTTAGTCAATAGGCCAAACTGTAACACACGGATTTATTGCAGAGGTAATTAGTGTTAGCTGTCAAACACTGAAACAAGGCTGCTGGTTGCTCCACTTTCAGGTCCCAAATGTGTTGTGTTATCCTCTCAGCAGCATGCTGTCAATAGATGTACAAAATACACTGGATAAAAACTTGTTTTGATTTTTTTTTTCATAAGATTCTGTTTCCTTTACTTTTGCTGTTAATTGTTTGTAGAAGAAAAGTATTAGGTTGTCAGAAATACTTAACTTTACATGGGCTTTGTTGAAAAACTTGTTCCTTATCCTTAGTGTGGGCTGTTTTTTGGGTGCAAGTCTGATTTCAGTCTTGTAAGCTGTGACCAGTATCAAAACTGCCCTGCTTAACCACAGGTATGGTTGTGATTGGTCAGTTAATTATTTTTATGTACCAATTTTTGTTGGTTAACTGCTTTACTCCTTTGCTGAGTGTACATAAAACCCCAAGTATCATAAGCACTGTCAGTTCTGTGTTAGTTGCAGACGTGATCCCCGTGTGTTCCTTTCCCTGCACTGGTGCCTCCCATACTTTTTATTCACCTAATAAGACTTATGATGTCTGAACGAGACTTAAATATTGCTTCTTTGAACTGGTGTTGGCAGGGTCAGGCGTTCTAATAGTGGGCAATTACAAAGTTAACTCAAGTCAAATGGTCTGTTAGTTAGAGACAAAGTGTCTGTTCCCCTGTAATGGTTTTGCTATAAGATATTTATGATTTTTGGCTAATTTTTGTCCCTCCATGTAGACTACTAGTATAACTTTGAATTGTCATGAATAATTAGTTTAAATAGTAATTATAAATGCCGTGAAGGTCAAAGCCTTGCCTTAGAAGGATGAAGGCAGGACAGATTTCCTTTAAGGGAGAAATGACTGTCCTGCAGCTTTTTCTGCAGTTAGTAATTTAGCTGTACTGTGTGTGTTCTTATGATCTCCCCATCACCACAAGATGGTGGGAATAATGTTCTGTGTGCTCTTCTAGTAGTGAAGGACACTCACAGAGATCAGGGACATTGTCAATACAAAATGACATTGGTGTTTTTCCTGCCATATTTTACTGTGAATCATAAATAATCTGCTCATCTACAGCTTTTCTGGTTCTTTGCTTTCTTTCCAGGAGCATGTGCAACCGTGCTTTAGGGTTCCCAGTTATTTCGTGTTCCTTCCTCTCCCAGTGTCCACATGCTAGATTGTCCTATTGTAGGCCAAATACTGTTTTGAAAATATGTTGGTCAAAGTGTATTACTATAAATTATCATAAATAAACCCACAGAATCACGTGACCCATAGATTAGGGCTTCTGATTTAGTCAGATCTTGTCTACCCACCTTTCTGATTGATCTATGTTTCAATCCCGTGTTTTAGATCACTTGGTCTTGCAATGGCACCTCGCGTGAGATTTCTTCAAAAGGTTCAGAAACAGCTGTGTGCAAACGAGGCATCTGACAGGACGGACCACTTGGAGAAGAGAGAACAAAATAAAAATACCATCTCCTTGGTAGACAACGAAAGAGTGGAGAAACGTGGAACCAATTTAAGTGGAAAGGGATCTGCTAACAAAACAAAGGAACAGGAGAGAAGGAGAGACACTGAGGAATGTTCTGCTTCCAGTGAAGGTGCTGAGGAGAGTGGTGAGTCTGAGGATGAATCACAAGAGGTATCTGAAGAGGAGGAGGAAAAAGAAATTCCTGTAACAAGCAAGGATTCAGACTCCACGCAGTTCTTTGAAGGTGACGATGATGATGACGATGATGATACTAAAGATGTGGATTTACTGACAGTGAAACGACGGAATGTTTTTGCTGTGGAAGCTAAAGATAATTCAGCACTGGTAAGTTCACTTTATAGTAAGGCTCATGAATCCTAATGATTTTATATTGGACATACTCCAAGTAAGGAGGAGAAGAGAGAAAATTCTGTTCTTGGTAGAACACTCGTGAAGTCAGATGTGTTGTCCATATGTATCAAAGGTCAGAATTTCTCCCAAAAGATTAGTGGTGTGACTTACTTTTATCATTTTGTTTTTATCAGAAAGTAATTTTTATTAGTGTAATGAATGTCCTTGTAGCTTCATGAACTTTTAAATAACGTGATTTGAATACATGGGAAATTTTGACAGTTTTAAGTCTTACCTCTTATTAATTTGCTCTCTCTTTTGAGAATTCCTCTCAAAAATAGCTTCCATTTTCAGTCATAATTTTGATGTTGTACTGCAGTTTATGGCACTGGGAAGCAAAATGCAGTACATGATGATCCACTTCCTAATAGAAACCATAACAGATAAACTTTAGAGTAACACAACCTTCAAACCATAATTTTTACTTTCAATAGGTTCTTTGCTATTAGGAATTGAGCCAGTACCAGAAAGAGTTCTTGTAAAGAACTCTGTTACAAAGGCTTATTAAAAGTGTTCATGTAGATATTTCATTTCCTTGGCGAGTAGCTTTATAATTCAGGGTTTTTCTGTGCTTGGTATTCTATATAATAATACATTTTAATAAGGGTGGTTTTCAATTTATTTATTATTTCTATAAAGCAGATTTTATATGTATGTATTGTGATTTTTTTGGTGTGTGTATCCTTTGCTATCTAACAACTATATCTCTGTAGTAAAGAGATCCAAGTGAAATAACCATCTGCTTCAGCAAGATGTTTTTCTGAACTTACACGCATACAAGCACAGCCTCCTGTTATTTATTTTTCCAACTGGTATTTTAAAACTTTTTCTGTGCTGTTATTTAACAGCACAGGGCACTTGTCGTGGCCTTGGCTAATCAGCCCACTAGCTGCATTTATAAACAGCATCTTTCCTTTAGTATTTACTGAAGTGCTATAAACCAATTTTATCAGCTAACTTTGTCGAAGGAGAGCAGTCGCACAGTAACCCAGCCACCGTCTGCACTGTCTGCTCTACTATGAGGAGGCTGCTGCAGGTTGTCATCTTGTCCCAGAAACATGCAAGAAACAGGATGCTGGAATTACTTTTCTGTTCCTGTTACTCCAAGCTTGAGCTGTCCAGCCCTAGCACAACAGCTCCCAGGCAGTGGCTTACAGGTAATAATAAATTTCAGGGTAATGAGGAAAAGAAGTCACTGGTTTAAAAATGGAGTAAAAGATTTCTGCCTTATTTAAAGAATGACATCCTCAAAGCTTTTGTATCGCTCCATGCTGAAATGCACATTGCTTTTATACATTGGAAGGTGAATTGGGATGTTTTCTTCAGGAAATGGTAAAAGGAGAAACTTTAATATAAAAGAACGAATGAAATAAATTTTATGTAAAATACCAGTGATTTAAAAGGTAATTTTGGAACCTCACTGGGTAACCTTTTAACAGTTTTCCAGCATTAAACATAGGTCAGCTTATACACAGACAAGTCAGATACACTGTCTGTGATTCAGCATTGACAGCTCAAGGTTTAGTGGTTTGAACTTGGTGTGGAAGGTATCACCTGAAACCTCATGTACATGGGGAGGAAAACCCGAAATATTTAGTTACCCTTTAAGAAACTGCGAATAGAAGCCCCAAAGGTGTCAAGATTTGTGTCATTAAGAATTAAATATAATTTAAATAATCTCCTACAGAAATGCCTATGGTGGTGCAGTGTGTAATGTGTCTGACAGTGGGAACTAGCCTTGGTTTGTATGGTGTAGCATGATGTAAATATAAGGAAAAACTATTGTAAACTATGAGGGTGACAGATCACTGGAACAGGCTGCTCAGAGAGGTTGTGGAGTCTCCTTCTCTGGAGACATTCAAGACCAATCTGGACAGGTTCCTGTGTGGTTTAATCTAGATGATCCTGTTCAGGCAGGGGGTTCAGGTAGATGATCTTTCAAGGTCTCTTCCAACTCCTGACATTCAGTGATTCTGTGTTCGTTACCTGCTAGCACTGTGAAAATTGTTGCTAAATTGTGGAGTGATGTCTTTCAGTAAGAATAAGAGAATAAAAGGCTGTATCACTAACCATATACTGTCTTTTAATGTTTGGTACACAAATGGAAATGATAAAAATTGCTTAGAAAGGCTCAGTCATTGTGTATCTTTTATTTCATGTATACCCCTGAGCACCACATTTGCCGAATGCTAAATGCCGAATCGGTAACATGCAATGTATATGTTTTTTTTTTTTCTGTTTATTTTTTGGAGGGAAAATTTGAAGTGATTATTACTGCATTAAGGTAGACTGGTTCAAATCTAAAGAATTGGAAAGAATGGATTCCTATCGGGTGTGAGGAGCACCGAGCAGTGTGAGGGGCTGTGGGTTGGAGTGTTCTTCTAGGGAGGACTCAGGAGCCCATTTAACTACAGTGCACTGGGTCACTGCAGCATTTCTAGGATGAGGCACTGCACTAATTAATAGTCTGAAATGCTGCAGAGTGTTTAGGGCTATGAACACAGAGTACACTCTCTGATAGAGCAGTTAGGGTTTTTAAAAAAATCTGTTCAGTGTGCTAAATAAGGTGGGAGTGCTGGGGAAACATTAGTATGGGATCATCTAATTAGGAGATTATGAGTACGCCCATAAAGGCCGAATTCAGTTTGTATTTATGTTTGTAATGTCTATGATCGATTTTACAAGTCACTCTTGTTATATTGCGCTTGTTCACAGCAAAACAGTCTTGCTGCAGTTGTTGCAATTGTTTTGTAAATGGAAACATTACATTCTGTTTCAGTTTTTGAATAGCTGTTTTTAGAGACACCGTTGCTTCTTCATCCAGAATCCAGAGGAGGCAGTGAATGTGATCAGAGGGCTGGGCACCTCTCCTATGAAGACAGACTGAGAGGGTTGGGCTTGTACAGTCTGGAGAAGGGAAGGGAAGACCTTAGAGCGGCCTTCCAGTACTTGAAGGGGCCTGCAGGAAAGCTGGGGAGGGGCTGTTTACCAGGGAGTGTAGTGACAGGACAAGGGACAATGGCTTTAAAGTGATGGAAAGGAGATTTGGAAAAGATATAAGGAAGAAATTTTTCCCTGTGAGGGCAGTGAGGCCCTGCCACAAGTTGCCCAGAGAAGCTGTGGCTTCTCTGGGCAACTTGGCAGTGTTCAAGACCAGGTTGGATGGGGCTTTGAGCAACCTGGTCTAGTGTAGTGTGTCCCTGTCCATAGCAGGGTGTTTGAGGCCCCTTCCAACCCAAACCTGTCTGGGGTTCTACAATACTTCTGTCTTCCCTAGCCCCTGCAGTGGCAGAAGAGCAAGAGGAGGCTTAAGGCTGGCTCCAAGTATCCCGCACGCTGATGGTGCCCTGACCTTTGATCCCAGGTGGAGTGGGCTCAGCTGCCTTTTTAACAAGGGAAAGGACCCAAGAAAAAGGAGCAGGGATTATTTAAACTGATGATACACTAGAAGGGAATTTGTCTGATTTAGAGCATTTTGTAGTTCAGTGTCTGTGGTACCCAACCTAACAGTGAAAGATAGGTCATGGCTTGAATCTAGACACATCCAATGTTAATTCCTGTAGTAGTACAACAGGTATCCTGCTTCCATTCTCCTTTTTCACTTTCTTAGAGTGGCCCTTGGCTGCCTGCATACTCTGTCTCCATCGTTTAGTCACAACAGATACAACAAAAAATACGAAAAATACGTTCTCTGCACTGCTATATTTAAGAAGAAACCTTGGATAAGGTGAAAGACCTTGGCAGATATTACAATTTTGTTATGAGCTTCTGAGCTCATATTTGAAAAAGTACTCACTAGCTGCCCTATTTATGATTTTTACTTAAATATGTCAGGATTTTTAGCTGGTGATATGTCATGGGATTTATTTAGAAGTACAGTGTTCTTACAAATAAAAAGAAGGTCAGCTATATGTATAGAGCCATTAGCAGAGATGCAGTATTTAGCTGCTGTGTTGAGATTATGGAAATTACTCATTTAACGTTCATTTAACATTTTTACCAGTATTGATGTTGCTCTTACCCTTACACTTTCTTGTTAATTCATATTAGACATATGACTTTGTCTCCCTGGTGCCTTTCAGGAGGACTGTGATAAGGAAATACCCAAAGGAGGGAAGAAGGGAGTGAGCTGGCTGACTGGTAGCGATGTTGTTTCCCTTATGGATAGCCCTCTGCTTTTGCTGTGGCAGTGTGTTTTGTCCAGGAGAAGAAAACTGCTCTGGGCATCCCACTAGCTGCAAAAAGAGCATTATTCCTTGGAGACATATTGCAAAGCTGTATTTTCTTTGCTGGAATACTAGCAGTTATTTATTTTTAAGTTAAGTAAAAGTCAGTACTATGATGCATTATATATCATAAATCCTTCTTCCTACAGAATGTAAGGGCTTTAGGTTCTCAGCCTGCTAACAGTGTGCTTGTGTATTTCTAATTGATTTACAGCAAGTTGTGCTATATGTAGCACCAAATATTTGCATAGAAATGAAGTAGGCCTACATTACCCTAAGTGGTTCCAGAATACATGTTAGGGGAAAAAAAAGACCTTTTATCAGCTGTGAATGGAAATAAAATCTACTGACGGTACCTCAAGCCTCTTTCTGCACAGCAGCCAACACAGGAGGCATTTGGCAGAGCAGATGGAAAATTTTAAAGAAATCACGTGTACTTTCTGTGAAATTTCAGTACCTTAAGTACAACCAAAGCTGCTCTTTTTCTGAAGAATGTCTGTGACAGTCAGTTATATTATGTTCTATTCTATGCAGATTTAAAAAGTTCTGTCATTCAGAAGTGCTTCTGTAAGTTACACAAAGGACAAAGTAAAACCATTTTTTTCTGTTCAGGGACAACTTTTGCTGTTGAGACTTGCAGGGTTGTTCATTCTCCTGGCTTTAGTGTTTTTAAGTAAAACATTCATGACTGACTATGCAAAACCCCAAAATCCACTTTAAACTCCAGATCCACAGATGATTTACTGTTTTAAACTGTATTCTTTGCTCTTTCAGGTTAGTTGTTTTAGCACCCTTCTGTCATCTCCATGTCCGTTTCAATTATTTTTTTTAGCAACTTCTGTAGTGTATGAAAAAAATCACTGTAAATTTTTGCAGTTCTTGCACATTTAAGGCAGCGTTTCAGATATTTGTGTCAATCTGTGATACTTAGGAAAACTGGAACATACATGTAGTCTGGAGGATTAAAATTCTTAGTTACTGCTAAGCCGTGTATTTCAAATAAATATCTGCTATATATCTCTTAAAGCATGTGTGCAGCATAAAATGATCATCCTAAATGTTTTTAATCAAAGTCAGGATAGAAAGTATAAAGGAGTCTATTTCAATATCTGCCCTTCTTACAGATCTTAGCTTTCCAACCATAAGCTGCAGAGTTCATAATTCCGATGTGCTGGGCTTAGCTTCAGTGCAAAGTTTTACATTTGAAAGTGCTTTTGAAGCATTCCCATTCCATCTGAAGCAGCCTCACAGGTTATCTTCACGCTGCTGAAGATGCTGAAGCATCACATCATGTGCTGTCTGACCAAGAGGAAGCTATTTTGCCAAGTGTTTCCATTGCTAACATGCACTGAAGTACTTTGAAACTCGTGGTTAACAATGTCACCGGTTCTTTAGTGAAGATCTGGCTGGTGGATTGATGGTTTGTGCAGTGCAGAGTGGTGTGAGCAGACAGGTTTCAGCATCTGGTGCGAATTCAGGTTGCAGTGGGGCACGCTTTGTCTTGTGATTGAATAGATCTGAGATGCCGGAGATGCCTGGACTTGAATCTCAAGAAATATTGGGGTACCGTATGATATAAAATGATTCACTAAAATACCATTTGTTAAAAACTTCTAGTCAATTACTCAAACCTACAGTAATACCCTCAGCTTTAATTGTGCTTAATCACTGATTTATAGCCTTGTTTAATGTATTGCAGCAGTACCATAGATGGGGGTGAGCCAAGTAGTCTGCATTAAAACTGCCTAGTAATCAATACTCTGACCCCACGGGATTTGTAAATTCTAAAGTGCAAGTTCCCTTTAATCATTAGTGCCTGAATGCTCGCTGAGTGATGGTGTTGGAAATATTTATAATTGACATGGTTTCTGGATAAGTGATTTTCCAGAAGTTGAGTGCTAAAACTGTGAAATGCTACTAGACATTATACAGCACTCATTTTTTAAAGGAACTGCTGTTCTGAAATAATAATAGAACAGACCTACTAACAAATTCATAACTGGAGTCTCCCAACACCACCACGTGGAGTTAAAATGATGAGATGTATTCTTTTGTTGTATATGCCTACAGACATCTGTTGCTGTAAGAATTGCTTAACAAACTCCCCATTTATGTTGTGTTTGGGGGCAGATTTCTGCACTTGTGTCTGAGCAGTGTAATTTTAAACTGGAATTGTTTTTTAATTGTCGAGGGAAAATGGTGGTTTTGGTGATGATTCATCAGCTGTTAGCCAAAATGAGTCTCTGGATAATCCATTACAATATCACTACCATGCAAATTGTAATTTAATGACTGGTTTTAAAAGGAACAATGTCTGTCGTACACTGTTTGCAAATAATGACTGTTGACTGACCAGAACGGGGCCAGGGATCACAGAAAACCTACTTGGTCACTTGAAGCTGATGCTCCTTGTTTTCATGAGACTTTGCCTTGTCGCACCCAGCAGAGTTGTAGGGTTGGCAGGAAGAGCTGTCTAGGAGGGCTGGGAAGTCTCCAACCTTCTGCAGGCTGGGCTCTCTGCTCTCTATCAGATGAAGAAACAGCTACTGCCTCTGGGTATAAAAACCTTTGCTTTGAAGGAGTGAAAGGGAAATTAAAACAATTAAGGCCACAGCTGCTATCACAGAATCACAGAATTGTAGGGGTTGGAAGGGACCTCAAGAGATCATCAAGTCCAACCCCCTGCTATCTTTATTTCAGTCAGAAATAAATGAAGTATAAATTGCTATTGGGCCAGCCCGATGGGGAAGTCTTAGAGGTCTTCTCACCTCTCATTCCCTGTACTCCACTGTTCCTGTGGTAGCTTTCCACACACTTCCACCCCAGGGTTGTTTGGGATTGTTCCTCTCCTTTGCTTGTCTGTGTTTGTTCCTCCAGTGTGACATCTTGCTCCAGCTGATGCTGACCTGATTGAGTCAGATGGCTTTGTCTGCTCCTTATGGCCCCATGTGTTCTGCAGAGGCCCTGTGAAGTAGTAGAGTTGTGCTTGAGAAGTGACATGTCTGGCAACTGTGCCTGAAGAAAATGGGGGTACCTTAGGAAGTGCCTCGGAAAAGTGTACACATGGGGAGAAGTGTTGGTGTCCTTGAATGAGAGAAACAAAACAACAAAAGGGATATTTTTAGGAGCTAAATGGCAGTATAATATATGGAGCTGTTGGAGAGGGTTCAGAGGAAGGCCATGAGTATGATCAGAGGGCTGGAGCACCTCACCTGTGAGGACAGGCTGAGGGAACTGGGCTTGTTCAGCCTGGAGAAGAGAAGGATGCAGGGGAACCTCATTGCAGCCTCCCAGTACTTAAAGGGAGCATATAGACATGAGGGAATTGGATTTTTGCAAGGGCAGATGGTGGTAGGACAAGGGGGAATAGATTGAGGCTAGAGGAGGGAAGGTTTAGTTTGGATATCAGGGGGAGGTTCTTTACAGAGTGGTGAGGTGCTGGAACAGGCTGCTCAGGGAGGTGGTGAATGCCCCAACCCTGGAGGTGTTCAAGGCCAAGTTGGATGGGGCCCTGAGCAGCCTTGTCTAGATCCAGGCCTGGAGGTTGGTGGCCCTGCCTGTCACAGGGGGTGGAACTCGATGATCCTTGCGGTCTCCTCCGACACAGACCATTCGGTGATAATTTCTCTTAAATCTGTCCCTTACGTGACCAAGACCACAACATGTTACTTAAAACTGTTTTTCATGGTTTTTTTCTGTGTTTTCTGTGCTTCTCTCAGAGAGCCTGTGCAGGTAGGCAGATGGAGGAGATAATCTAACCTCATTAGTATTGTAATTAAAACTAGGTTTTTCAGGGGGCAGTGTGGAAGAGCAGGGGTGTGTTTGAGATACTTGTGCCATGCCAACCTTGCTGTGAAGGGAGTACAGCGTCTGTTTGAAATAGCTAGCGCTGCCCCTGGTCGTTTTAAACTGGAGTTACTATAACTGCCTTGTCTGAGCCATGTGCTGGCTTGGTACTGTGACGGTGGAGGAAGGAAACTTCAGATGTTTAGAAGATGTTGGATATTGTTAAAAGTTTGATTCTGATAAAGAACAAATATTAGTCCTTTCCTTATTTCCATAATCTCTGCACTGAGCAAAACTAATATTAGTTGATATTTTGCGTACACTGGCACGTTCTTATCATGGAGTCATAGTGATAGAGTCCTCAAAACACGAGCTGTATTTTCTGTGCTTTCTGTGCCGTGGTGGTTTCCCCCCAGCTTTACAACAGAAGGGGCTTACAGAACCTAAAAGGACCGTATGTATTTTTGTCTCCACTGGACACTCCATCTTGGTGGAAAAATAATGCACCTACCTCACCATTTTGGGGAAATACTGTTTCTTCGAGTCATTATTCTTTCCCTGTATATATAATACTAGTCTAAGTTTTGTTGTTCTGTACTTCTGGGTGATGTTCTTGCGTTAGACTTCTTTATGAATCATTTAGCAGGGCAGGCATATCCCTCTGGTGAGGTTGCAAATCCTAGTGCCACTCCTGGACCTTTTTTTTCCCCTCTTTTTAATAAAGGGAGATAGAAGATAAAGCTGATAATCCTAAAGTGGGTATTAACAGCTGTCTTCAGCTCTTCCATCTGAGGCTTGTTTACATTAAGATACCCCGAAAGCCATAGTGTCCCTCAGCTGCGGCTGTCTGTGGACTTGGAATGCAGCAGGTATGTGTTCAGCTGGATTCTCCTCCAGTCATGGGGATTCTCTGATTTGGGTTTGAAGAAATGGGTAATTCCTCGCTTTGCGCATGTATTTTGGGACCTGTGCTCAGATTTAGTATTTCATTATCTTTGCCAAAAAATAAATGGCTGTGAACTGTTGCTGTTACTTCCTGCCATGTCTAGTTGATGTGAGATCGGGCATGAGAAGAGGACAACTTCTGTGCAGTTCTGTGAAGGTTTACACACCCTGGCTCACAGAGGAGTCCCGTGTTTGCAAGGCGCAGCGTTCACTGTGTTTTCTCATCTCCTGTTTCTTGAGGTTCTCAGCTTGAAGATTGGCTCACTTGAATTGGAAATGGGAAGTACATTTGGAGAATGAAGTCACAGTTCTGAGTCTGTTTTCACAGTGTTTTCACTGCCATTTGTGGAGCAATCCAAGGGTCTCAGATAAAAGACTACGTTTCTTTTTTATTAACAACTGTGGGTTATAGTAATTTGTTACTTTCTCTGTAGCTGAAGCTTTTTAAAAGTAAGTATACCTTCTGTAATACATTTATGTCTATGCTGCTTGTCAGAATGACGTGGTAACAAAAACATAATGACCAGTAGAGGAAAGCAAGAGGTGCCATTGATGTGAGACTGTGGTAGGTCAGTGAATAACACAAAGTGTATTTTAATTAGTGGACTGAAAGGAAATACTCATTTCCAGCTTTGGGACACAAATTTCAAATAGACATTTCAAAACTGTATAGCTCTTAGACTAGTTCAGGAATAGCGTTGGAAGAAGGAGGTTTAGTGTAAAAGAAAGCTTTGTAAGTAGTCGTGGCAGAAGCTGTTGGGATTGAAGGGAGAAAGGAGAGATACGGTGAGAGACCAGAGCTGAAGGGCCGTAGTTTTGAATGGGGATGACAAATGCATGAGACATCTTTCTGACCAGATCCTTGGGGAGCCTGTAGGATAGTGTCAGTAGATTCCTGCCTCTCTTAACATCATATTTCTTAAAGATTTATGCTCCTCTTTTGCACTGATTTTTAAAAAATATGTGTTAGTGTGTTGCTCACTACCACACTTTAGAATATTAACTACTCATCACCTCCATCCCTTCCTTACAGCCCTTTAGTGCCACAGTAGTTACATTTTATAGATGTAAAAAGAAGTCCTCATCTGGTCTGACTTCTCTGGATATTGTAACCTTTATATTTTACTCTGTCACTCTACTGAGTGCAAAAATTCAATTTTTTCTTAAGTGTATCTCTCAGAAAGTAACCTGTCTGGATCTGAATGCATGAAGAGTTTCACAATCCACCACTGCCAGTAACTTTTTCAGGTGGTTTTAATTATTTTTTTCATGTTGCACTGAAGAAGTGTGTATGGGATTGAAGAATAAAGACGGCATTAGAGGACAGCAGTGGAAAAATAAAGGTATTCTGGCAAATATTCCTTTGGCCTGCAAGAGGGACTTTATTTTAGCACAGTGAAGAATGTGAGAAGAAAATGTGGTACTGTTATGGAGGAGGTGAATGGTAGGATATAAATTAAAAATGCAACGCGCAAATGCAAATTAAGGCAGCATTTAGCTTAGGGACACTTTGTTACGGATTGTTATCGAATGTTGCAAGTAATTTGGAAGGCATCCCATAGTTCCTTAAGTACAGAAAAGATGGTGTGGGAGTTGAAGTTTGAATATTTTGACTGACTGAACTTGAGTCAAATTTCTGCTCCTTGCTGGTTCAAGTATTATAATTAGCTTAACAAGGCAAGCTTTAAAAGAAAAGTTTTATATACCATGTCTGCAGTTAATTTTTCTTTCTTTGATTTTGAGATCAGCATTTACTCAATGCCAAAGAAATGTTATGTTTTTATGAGTGAATTTTGTTTTTGTGGCTGTACTCTCACAATCCTTTTTTTAACGTGGGAAATTTAAAAAATAAATTACTTTGACTTCTCTCCGCTTTCAAGAAGTATTTTATTCTTTTTAGTGTGGCTGAATTTTTCAGCGGGTCATTGAAGCTAATCAATCTTGATATTTCCTTGTTACTGCTAATCTTTTATGGCTGGAAAAATATTTTAGCTTTGGACACTTTTGCACTTATGAGCAATAATAGTCTTCTAAAACATTTCATGATATAATATAGAACAGGTGCTAATGATTAAAACTAGGACAGCTGTAATGGAATATTTACTGGGTAAATTGAGAGGAGACTAACAAGTAAAAAGTGGTATGCGAAACGTTGAATTCTTCTTGTGAAAAAACATTAGAGCATTGAAATGCAATTTGAGGTTGAGTCTTTGTGCCAAGTGTGAGCATCTCATTGAAATGGAAGACTCATCATGTTGCTTTCAATTTTTGCTTTAGTTGCTGAAGTAGGAGTTAAAATGAATTTCATATGATGCTGTTCTTACATGTTCGCTTTAATGTCATGTAAGTGCTATGGTCTCTGAGTTGGATAGGGCTGTCCTGTCATCCACACTGTGCTGGTGTTGGGGTGGGGGGTAACTAATGTAGCTGAGAACTGATCTCACTTGTCCTTTTCCTGTGGGTCTTCAGCTAGATTAATTTCTTGCCTGTGTGGCTGTACCAGCCTACCAGTGTATTCTCTTGCATTGGGACTTCTTGCCTGTAGTATCTACAGAGCCAGGAAATTCTTCAGCTAGTTTTTTGAAAAAATGATGTAAATTGGAACAGAAACTATTTTACATTTTTGATTTTGTGCCTGTCTGAACATTAGGAGGGACTCTAGAAAAGGGCACATTCTCGGCTTGGTGAGGGATGTTTGCTACCAAGCTGACATAGCAACTGAAGTACCAGGTTGATAATAGTAGTATCTAAGATACTACTGCCTTATGGTGAAGGAGAAGGGACTTGGGGAGGAGGCAGTTTGGGATGGTTCAGTTTGTGCGAGAGGCTCCTGTGAGCAGGGCTGGTGCTCCCTCTGACCAAGTCACAGCTACTTCCACAGGTCCCAGTGGCACCTGTGCTTGGCCTCTGCCTCTGCCGGGGTTGAGTTACACTGACAGTAAACGTCTGTTCTCCTTGTGTCTCACCTCTCTGCTGCTTTAGGTTTCTCAGGAGCAGGGTGCTGCAGCATCCCCCCCTCTCCTGAAGGAGTGACGTTGCGTGGCTCCTGGTGGTTTATATGGTAGCTCTGAAGATAACCAGTTAGATAAAAAGGAGTTTAATGGCAAGGATTTAAGTGTTTGAACTGGAGGAATAACTGGTTGTACTGTTGTGTCTAGCTCTCCAGTCTAAATGTAAGGAGGGAGCTAGGTCAAATCCACAAAAATTAGTAAAAGCAGTTTTTATGCATGAACGTAAAAATGTGTCTAAATAAAGCTTTTACAACTAAGGAGTTATCAGCTCTTTCATGAAGTTATTCATCTGAGAAATTTAGTGCTTCTAAAAGACATATTCCCAACTAAATTAGTTCCCATTTTTGCAGCAAGAAGGCTCAAATATACATTAAAGTATTTTTATCAGAAACATTAAAAATAAATTCAGACAAAGTTCTACAGACGCACATATCCAGCAGGTTAATGGTTATATTAAAGATTCAAGCTTTAAAATACTGAATTATTGATCAAAGCGTTCTTTTCCTTGTCCATACTTCAGATATTCTTAGGACTTGGGCTGTGTTGGGATGCAGTCTAGAGCTCAGTACCTGGACATAAAGACTATAGGAAACTGTGTGGGGAAAAATGTGTCCTAGGTGGGTTTCAAGAAATAGTATGTGCCCATGTCCAGAGAGAGTGCCCAGTGTTCCAGTTCGGGATGATAAAGTGGAAGGAAAATTGTAAGCCAGGCTAATAACGTCGCTACAAAACCAGAAATATATGAGTTTTTAATTTCCAAATTCTACTCTTTTTCTACTAAATTTGTTTCAGGAGTAAACCCAAACTTTTAAATTCCTAATTCTCTTTGTCTCTTGATCGATACATTTCATCCTCCTTGAAATGTGGTGGGCACTTGGGATTCACAGAAGTGCCATATGTCGATGGAAGTCATGAATTTATTTGCAAAGAGGTGTGAAGCTCTCAAAGCTCAAAAGTATCTTTAGAGATGTCAGTGACCAGGTTTTGCCTTGGGAATGTTTAAAAAAACCCTTTTTTTAATCACACATGGTTTTGTTTAAAATTCCCTGGGTGGTTCTGGGTAGATTTATGTCCAGTGTTTGTAAACTGGGTGCCTGTAGCCCCATATTGCTTGTGTTTGCAAAATGATGGAAAATTGTTGAAGGCCAAAGCTTACGTCTCCTGATAACCTGTAATGCCTGTGTGAACAGTGCATTCGGGATTTTAAATTTTACTATTTTTTATTTGTTCTTTTTGTGTATTGTAATGAGGAAGAGCTCTAGCTTTTATCTGTGGAGCAATCTGAAAGCAGGACTTCCTATCCTGCCTGGATCGATCAATTATAACCGAGTTTCACTGTCTTAAGTCAGACTTGTGACGTTTTCTTACCTTCAGCTGAGGGCTGAAATCCATCAATGAGAGCGGTTTAGAGCTATCTATCATCTGCCTTTTCAAACTGTCCTGAGATCCTGCAGAAGTGAATAGCTACTGCACTCGATGTGCTCACAGCCTGGAAGGGCTCCGTACCAAATAGAAATTCAGTGCTTGTGCTCTGAGTCCTCGGGCATCTGAATGTCAAACTCTATCTGATGAAATTGCATTCTTCTCCTACTTTAATAGGATTGTGAGGATAATATAGTTTAAATTTATAGTTGTCATAAGGATAAGGTCAGCAAGTAGATCAGAGATGAATTGGAATGGACCCTGTTTTCTTTTCATTTGAGTTAATTTACTGACTTACTAGGCTACCAGTTGCTCAGGAGTCAGTGAATAACTTGTGTGACAGGTTGCATTGTCTTAAACTTCCCTCTACCCCCCAATATATTACTTAAGTGCACTTATTTATTTAACCCTTGTATATCTTATGTTTACAAAGTGTACAGAATGGTTGAAGATGAAATGTCTCATAGAATATTTATATATATTTAATTCCCTTTGTATAAATCCTGTCGTGTGTGTGTGTGTGTGTGTGTGTGTGTGTGTGTGTGTGTATGAAAAAGCTGCTGTCCAAATACTTCTGTCTCCAGCAGTTTTCCTAGGAAACCTTACTGCTGTGTCCCTGAACTCAGAACATTTTATACGGGGTTAATTTGGGTAATACAAGTGGTTAGAGTCTGATGACTGACATTTTATTTTTGTGATGCTTCTTACTGTCTCAGCTAGGAGTACCAGCTCTTGACAGGAATTTTTTGATGTTTTGTGATTGGAAAATGCTCTGTTTTGAAGGCAGGCGGTAGAGAAGCAGGGTACATCTCTCTCAGCAACGGTTGCATTGTAGATATTTCATGTGATGGTTGTAGGATAAACACTGTAGTACAGGAGCTTTATGTTCCCATCTCCCTTACTTCCTTTGTGGTCCTCCTTCCATTAGTGCTTACTCTTGCAAATGCAGGAGTTAGCTGACTTGGGAGGAAGAATTTATCACCAGTCTGTTTTCTTTGTGCAGAAAGATAAATCTGCTGACTCTCACAGCCTTGAATTTATTCTGAGATGTTGGTTGTTAGATTCTCAGGAAAGAAAATGCGTTGATACTATCTTGGGCACATTTTTGTATGTAATCAAGGCTGGATGCAAAGATTTCCTGTTCATCCCAGGGAACGGTGTTGGGATTTCTTAAACAACACTTCAGGAGCAACTGTAGCAACATAAGCAATCCTGTTCACCTTCGGGTATAGTCTGAGATGCTTATAGAGGATAAGGTTTATGTTATGGCTGTTTATAGCAAATAGCTAGACTTGAGAAAAACCAAGTCATCCTCTTTGGGTGGTTCAAGCTACAAGATTTCCTTCAACATAAGTGGTTACGGTTAGTACCTTCAACTTTGGTGAATGCTCCCTGTGCATCAGGAGTGGCAGAAGTCATTGCTGAACTACTGCTTAGCATTAGCTCTAATTACTTACAGGGTGGAAAGGGATTTGGGCTTTTGGGTTTTCTTTTGTTCTAGGCAAATTTCAGAGAAGGTATTGCTCAACCAAAACCACATACAATAGTATATGTAAAAGTATATGAGGAATAGTAGATTTTAGGAGAGAAGACAGAAAAACACTGATATGTAAACAGAAATAGGAGTTTGCCAGTGGTAATTGTGGGTTTTTTATAGTTCTTTCGGGATGTGAGTTAATTTAAAATGTATTAACTGTTAGTACTTCACCTTTGTATTGTATTCCTTATTTTGCATTGGGTATATTAATGGCAGTTAAGCCAATGAAACCCGCTTCTTCTATCAGAGAGCTGCTGCAGTTGTCAGACATTATTTTGTGAGCATCTGTCACATTTAATACGGAGTTGGCAATCCCCCAAATTGGAAATGAATAAATCAGTTGGAAGATCTGAACAGTCTGTGCTTGGATCAGAAGGCTTTGGTGGCTAGCTGTGTAAACAACAGGCAGCACTTCTGGATGCTGGGTCTAGACTAATAAGGCTATTCTAATACATGAGGGAATGATGAAAAGCACTTCAAACTTCAGTTGAAAGAATCTTAGAACAAGCAAACAACAACCAGAATGCAACCAAAAAGCCTACCCAAGAACTCCCTCTTGAGATTCAAATGGAGAAGTAGTGCTAATCCCAGCTGTGTAGTCAGAGTAATGTGTCAGCTGTCCCAGACACAAATTTTTGCAGATTTCTTCACCGAAAGGGTTGTCAGTCACTGGAACAGGCTGCCCAGGAAGTGGTTGACTCACCATCCCTGGAGGTATTTAAAAGACACGTAGACATTGCATTTAGGGATGTGGTTTAGGGGTGGATTTGGCAGTGCTAATGGTTAGATTCAATGATCTTAAGGTTTTGGTTTTTTTTTCCAATGTAGAGGATTCTATGATTCTACAAATTGAAGTCTTGAGTAATTCTACTTCTCATGTACAAGAAAAATATTCTCCAGCATCACAAATCAGTGCATATTCTTATGTGGTATATTCTATGAGTTTCCTTTAAAATATTCTGAACCTCCTTCACTTTATAATTCTGAAAATATCTGTGTGTGTTAAGAACACAAAAGGTAATATTGTACCTTATAGTAAATCAAAGCCTGGAATAAAATGTATTAGGGAGATCTACTAAAACCCTAGACAAACTTTTCCCAGCAGCTGGAGATAGGAAATAAATTGGCATGTTATCTGCAGAATTTCCCAGGGGAAAAGACTTGAGACTTAAAATCTGGACTGTTAGTGATGAAACCTGTATGTATTTCAGGCTGATGCTGGAAGGACTGCTGTCAAATTAACCCTTGGAAGAAAAGGCATGCATGAGCTTTTCTTTTAAGAAACTGCTGTAAGTTTATTTTAGTTAACAAGTCATTGTTGACTGTTTGGCTTCCATGAAACAACCTTAAGATAAAATATTCAGCTTCACTTCTTAATTTAGGGGAATAAGTAGTAGAATTTGAAAGTGATTTATTTGAATCAAAAAGCCATGAAGCGAGACCAAGGATTTTATTAGGACACAAGTACAAATATGAAATTCCCAGTGCATCAGTGACTGTTCACGTGACAAAATTTATTTGGAATAAATGCCCTGGAAATAATTGTGAATTTGTTTGATAGCAATCAGCCACAAGCAAGGGAGAACAAATAGAGAACAGAAGCAGCTTTCCCATTTAGCTCCATAGTTACATGCTAGCTAGAGCTCTATCTTTCCTCCAACCCAGCATTTATTCCTTTACTTCATTTTGAACAGCTATCTCCTTTTTAAAAAGGAGGATTTTTTTTTTCCTGGCAAATATTTGATATTGGAATCAGCATCCTTTGTTAGTCGGAATTTTTTTGTATTATTATGTGCTGTCTGCTTGCACATCATCTGTATTCCTGTGGGATGTTAATTTTGAGTACTTGGCAGACAAAATAGAGGGGGTACAACACTCAACAAAAACATTCCTGCTCTACTGTCTGAGTGGATGTAATATCCTCTTTTTAAATGAGGAAATAGTTCAAAAATCAAGTGGTATTGCCAGGCTCAAACAATTCCAGTTGTGCCACAAATGACAGTCACACAACTTTCACAGTTCTCTTGTGCATTGAGACCGCACCTGCAATATTGTGTCCAGTTCTGGGCCCCTCAGTTCCAGAAGGACATAGAATTCCTTGAGAGAGTCCAGCACAGGGCCACCAAGATGCTGGAGTGGAACATCTTCCTTCTGAGGACAGGCTGAGGTAGCTGGGTCTCTTCAGCTTGGAGGAGACTGAGGAGTGACCTCATTAATGTTTATGAATATGTTAAGGCTGAGTGTCAGGAGGATGGTTCCAGGCTCTTCTCAGTGATAGGCCAGTGACAGGACAAGGGCAATTGGTCCAAGCTGGAGCATAGGAAGTTCCATGTGAGTAAGGAAAAAGGTTTCCACTGTGGGGGTGACAGATCACTGGAAGAGGCTACCCAGAGACGTTGTGGAGTCTCCTTCTCTGGAGACATTTAAGACCAATCTGGACGGTGTTCCTGTGTGATCTAATCTAGGTGATCCTGCTCAGGCGCAGGGGTTGGACTAGATGATCTTTCGAGATCCCTTCCAACTCCTAACATTCTGCGATTCTGTGTTCTGACTTTTTGAGGTACAAGAACTGTTGAAAGGAGGCTGTTCCTGGAGCTTTGGGTTGTGACAGAGCAAGCAGAGAACTGGAAAATGGAGTTAGTAAAATTTAGTCTTTCGCTGTGCAATTCTGCTGAGGACAGTTAATATAAAACAAATGTGTTGTATGCCTCTCACCCCTTCTGAAAGCAAACATGGCTAGTGCCAAAAAGCCTGTGTAACTCAGTAGCTAAGGGATGCAGACTCAGACTTGTCCTTCAGAGAATTGTAGTGCTCGGTAAACGTGGCTTAGCTTTACTTACAAGCTACTGCTTGTAACTTTTTCTGGCAAAGCCTTTGTCAAACGTAATATTTCACACAAACCCCTGAATAACTTCACAGCTGTAAGAAAAGTTACCTGATACGCAGAGAGTGAGGAGCTGGAGCTTAAAATATAAAAGAATGATTTACTTTGACAGTGCCTATATGTATGGAAATCTGGGGAGTCCTTCCCTACATCACAGCAAAACCTGGTAACTTCATAAGAGTAGCATTTATGGGAAGTTTTATGAAAATGCTGCATCCTGTTTTTAAGCATAAATCAGCTCTGTGACACAGGCTGCAGTACTGCGAGTTACTTGGCAAATGAAAATACTACTTGACCTTGAACTGGAACATTCGTAAATCGGGAAATGAATCTAATCTTTTAATATATTTATACACAGTAATAAATGCTGAGGCTGACAGATTTCTGCACATGAATTCACTTTTGCTAGTGTTTCCGGCATGACAGGTGGTTTGGAATTTGAAAGCTCCTCTCTCTCTAAACAGTGTCAAAAGCTGTAGAGCTCCGGTCTCTGGACTGTCTCCGAGAGGGTTCATTCTTGTTGTTTGAACTTGAGTCTTAACCTCGCTCAGCTCATCTGGCTCATGCCCCGTGTTTTGAAAAGAGTTGGTAGTTCTGTCTGAAACAGGAAAGTTTGAAAGTAAAGGAAGATGTAAAATACATTTATGTAAGCAAATGTGCGATGATTTTCACCTCCGGAATGCTTCTCCACAGCTGCTGCGGCAGCCAGCTCGCAGCAGCTACCAGTGCATTTCCTTGTATTCACTTGGGTGTGAATATGGACTTCAAACAACCCAAAAGTTAAAAAACAGCCTTGTGCAGGTTGTTATCAAATAATTGAATTTGTTATTTTGTAGTTTACTAAGACTCTATGAGTATACTTGTCTTAGCAATGCATCCCAAGGGAGGTTTTTATTATTTTCTGAATTACAGTCTAAGTGCTGTGCTCAATCACCCTAACGAGTGGGCTGAGCATACGACGCGGGCAAGGAGCTGTTGCTGACAACGTGTTCCCTTTAGATTTGGTCAGGGCAGTAAATAAACGGTACATAATTAGCATAAGCCTATGAAGTGGTATTCTCGAGAGGAATAGCAATAATTTCTTATGCTGTTTTCAGTGCTGACAGCTGATCCATTTACAAATTAGATGCTGAAAAGTGTTCCTTCTAGTGAGAAAGATACAGTGGGTTGGCTTGTGGCTGGGACACAGCAATGTTGGGAAAATGCAGAAAGTGTCAGTCCTCCTGTGAACAGCGAGTGCCCAGACTCAAATTGTCTGGAGTGAACAGAAAAAATACGTTATACCAATACTGTCATTTGAAAAGGATTTCAAAGGTTCAGATGCAGTTGGTGAGGAGATCAGTGAGAGCAGCATAAATTCCACGTAGATATCTATCCTAACTGGAGAGTATACAGATGTTTGTCTTTCTGCTTAAGTTAATCCAAAATGAATCACAAGGAAATTGGACATAGTTATTTGCATTGGCATTGGCTTGTTTAAATCTGTTGCACAACAAACATATTTGAACTAAATTTGATGGAGGCAGGAAGAAGCTTTTGTGCTTTATGGTGTTTCTTGGATGGGCAGATGGAAAAGTTCAATGCATCATTCTCCTTAAATAGAAAGCTTCTGTATGCTGTGTCTTTACAAAAGGGACTCATAGAGTAACTTGACTTGGTAAAAGTCTGTGAGAAGATAGAAGTAAATTTTACTTTAAGTCCTTATGTCATTATTTCTAGTTTCTCATTTAGGTGTCCCCTATGGAAGGCTTCCCACCGTGTTTCTTTAACATTTGAGTGTGTGACACAACAGTAAGATCAGACAGAGTTTATGTGTGACTGTCTCTCTCAAAAATAAACAATGATAACAATGAAATAAGTATCAAAATCTTTCCTCTTTATTCAGAGATGGAAAACTAGTCTGGCCTGAGTTGCTGGGATGCCAGTATTTCCTAAAAATAGAGCTTTAACATTTGCCTAGGATGTCTCAGAAGCAAATGTTTGGTTTTTGTTGTCTTTTAACACAAATGTATAAAAGGTTTTTAGTACAAGTAGTTTTTAAAACTGTGGACTCAGGTAGAAAAATGAACTCTAGGAACAAAGAGAGCAAAGATTTGGACTGTTTTAAATCCTTCATTATTATAAAAAAATATTTGTCATAGCTTAAAAAGCAGATTTTAATTTGCAGAATAGTTAAAATGTTATTGAAAGTCAACATTGGATTGTGTTCCCAGGGTTTGAAATTACAATTTCATTAATACCATGTAATTAAAATGACGAGTAGAAAATTAGGATTTGCCATTTGGGAGTAGTTTTATTGATATATTCCATGATACAATTTGTGTGCTGATTCAGGCAGTAAGTGTGCATAACATCTTAGACTTTGGGCCATTTGTTGAACCTTAAATTAATAAAACCATCATATCTCAGAACCCCAGACTGGTTTGGGTTGGAAGGGACCTCAAAGCCCATCTAGTTCCGTCCCCAACCTGTCCCTCCACCAGACCAGGTTGCCCAAAGCCCCATCCAACCTGGCCTTGAACACTGCCAGGGAGGGGGCAGCCACAGCTTCTCTGGGCAACCTGTGCCAGGGCCTCACCACCTGTACTGTAAAAACTGTCTTTAAATTAAGGCCTATTCAAAAGATGCTATGGAATAGTTAGCAGGAGTTACTGACTTCTGATAATGTTTCAAACTATAATTATCTCTGGTCTCTTTACACATTGTGAATTATTTGCCAAGTTGTCACAGAAATGTTTAACAAATATAATTCATATCTGTTGAATGCATTTTGATTTGAAAATGTGGTGCCTCTGTGTCCAGAATTGACATGTCAGCTTGTTGTAGCAGTTTTCAGTTCTGTGCTGGTAAAATGGGCAGCTGGGATTCCTTATTGCAATGCAGTCAACAGGACTGCAGTTTGTCCGGCAGGACTGCCTTGGTTTCAGCGTGGAAGTGCTTGCAGCAGGAGGAACACCAGATCTGTGCTTTGCCAGTATGGATGAGGTTTGTATGCTCTTTTGCGCCTTAACAGAGCAGGATCTTTAGGATAAAGGCTGTAAGGCTTTCACATGTATGCTTGATTGATATTGGAATTCTGAGAGCTGCACAATGTCAAGATGAAATACTTTTACAAACAAAAAAAAGTATTTGGAGAACAATTAACCTGGAGAACAGTCATTGGGACCAACTCTTTAGGGATGTGGTGGAGTCCCCACTGATGGAACTTTTCAAGGTGAGGCTGTACAGAATGCTGGATATTCACATCTAAGCTCCCTTTGCCATGAGAGGCTGGCTCAGATGATCTCTGAGGTTCTCCTGTGTTCTAATGCAGTTATGTGACAGGTTGATGATACACCTGGTGAGCAGGTATGTAAAGTGAGAAGTCACAGGAGCCTCTCCAAGTGTAGTCAGGGTTCACAAGCATCAGCTGTTCAGCACAGTGACCTTAACTTGCAGAACAGCCAGAGCTGCTGGATGCCTGGCACACTCACCCATCATCTCCTAAACATGCCTGTTCAGGTATGACACTTCAGGGTCAAGTATTACACTTTGATAAGCCAGTGAAATTATGGTTATACTATACAAAAAATCCAGAGCTGATGGTTGAACAGCTTTATACAGTAATGTGGCATGAACAGTGAACCTTAAACTGTCCTAAGCTGAGTCACCACTGTTCTTAGTCATCAGGGGTCCGATAAGAAGACATGAGTGAGTCTGACACCCCAACTTACTCTGAGTATTCAATTCTTCGTTTCCTTTCTTGCAGTGAGGCAGGCAAAAAGCAAATTCTGTTGCTGATTTCAGAAGATAAGGTTCTAGGGTTACCCATTTGCTCTCTTGACTTTGTGTCCAGTTTCAAGTGGAAATTAAAACTAGTGCAGACAGTGGTGCATACTGGTTTATACTATAGGTGAAAATGCTGGGTTGGGATTGTAGACCTAAAAGTTAGGGACCAGAGTTTTGCTTCTTCAGGTTGCCTTTTTTTTCCCATATGGCTTGATGCTGTGCTGCCTTGAGGACATTGGTGGTGGTGAGGGAGTGTATTTAAAAAAAATCCCCAGTGGTCTTGCAGAAAACCAGAATTACTGGACTGCCCCTAAAATAGAGTTGAAAATGATTGACGCTTTTAGTGTTTTTTCATTAAGAAAGCACAAACAGTGCTTACTTTATTTCTGGGCTTTCAAAGATGTTAAGGAACGATAGGAGTAATTAAGTATCAAAATTGTTTTGAGGCTGGTTAAGTAAAAAGATATTTAAGGTGACTGTTACCTCTTCTGAAATAAAGTCTTCATCACTGTATGTTCTTTATTCTTCTTGAATAATGTAACTTACTCTGTCTCACTTTCTTTATTCACCATAACAGAATACTTGCCTAGATCAGTGTTGGTTTCTGGGTCAGTGCAGTGCTGTTTTAGCAGAATTCTCAGGCTTCAATGTGCCATTGACTCACCTGTTGCTGTGTTGAGTCATTGAACTAAGAACCAAGTCAAGACCCTCTGTGCTTAACTTAAAGGCAAATTTTGCTTTATAAGCACTGCTGTCCTTGATCTGAGAGGTTTTTCAAGTGGTACTTAAGTGTTTTAGAAGGATGCTTAGAGCTCCTACATAGGATCACAGAGGTTTGAAGGCATTTTCAGAGCACCTGGTGCAATATCTGTCCTTTAAATGATACCTTTGTTTTTATGCAGTTTAAATGGTAGAGCCGGACTAGGGCTGTGGGGCAATTGCCAATCCTCAAGTTGACTGCAGACTGACCTGCTATGCTAAAATGGTATTCTGGCTTTTAAACCTTCTCCTCAGTAATGAACCTTGAGATATAATTGAGACAGTTTATTTAAATTGCTGTACATATTTAAGAAGTAGTGGAATAACCTTTTGTGTGAATGAAAGCAAATCCTAGTTTGCATCCCCTGTGCCAGCGTCATCATAAGCAAGTTGCTGCCTCAGTAGTGTAAGATATAATTTGTATCCTTTTTCCCTCAAATATTGTTAAATTGGCTGATATTAAATGAAATGTTTGGAAGTTTAACTGTACAAAACCAAACTGAAAATTAGTTATGATGCTTTTTTAATTTGATTAAAACATGATGGCTTAATTACAATTGTTTTAAACAGGACTTACTGATATTTAAGAAGATTTGAAACTTAAAAACTGTGAACCTTCTGGTATTCATTCTTAGTTTTCTCTCTTGAGCCTGGAGCTTTTAATGTGTTTAAAAGAGAAATAGGTTCTTCACCTTTTCTTGCTGTTTATTTTTTAAGAGGAAATGATTTGCAGAATCCCAGAATGCCAGCAGTTGGAAGGGACCTCTGGAGATCATCTGGTCTAAGCCTGATCCTGTTTTATTTGGTGTCTACTGTTAGTGGGTTCAGCAGACCTAATTCTTCTTATACGTAGGGTGAATTTTGTGATGAGGGAAGTGATTATGGATTAGTTTCCTAGGAACTAATGTTGCAGTTGGAAGAAGAATCTTTTCGTCAGCAGGTTGCAGGTCTTATTTTGGTGTGCATGTGAATGTAGCTAGCAAATACTGTGTGATGCTGTCAGTGGTCTCTGGCCCTTAAATGGTTGTTTCCACTAAAATATAGATCAGTATGTTAACACTTTATCCCATGTGTGACAGCACATAGGCAGGCTGTGCTCTGTAAGAGACTCAATACCAAGCTGGCACTGTGAGGGGAGAAGTGGGGACACATGAACTGGTGAATCACATAAAATCTGTGAAATCTGTTGGCTGCAGTTCTTTCTTCTTGATAGAGTGGAAGTAGAGAATTAGCTGTGGCTATGACTGCAGAGTGGGATGCAGTAAGAGTGAATCTTCAGAGCAAACCCTGTGTATGCACCACACACTTAAGGTTTTACTTCGGACTTGATCTCATCCGTTCCTGGGGAACAGGCTGTCAGAGCCTGTTAAGGTGCGCTGCTGGGGTCTAAGTCATCCGAAAGCAGCCTGTTTCTTGTGCTCTGAGACTGCTGTAGCATGCCCACCAAAACATGGTAGGTAGGAATAATCAGAATCATTCCAAAGGCGTCCTTTCACAGAGCATCGCTGGATCCACACTTTGTAATGCTGATGGTATATTTTGTGGCTTAGTTTAAATGGTGTCATTTTTAGTACATGTTTTGTTCACTAATTTTCCTTTCTACTTATTACTGATTATCACTAATGTTAATTCAGCATAAAATGCCTGTGATATACGGTATCTATTTACTTTCATTCTTAGCAGATTATAAATTAGATGAATATGTATATCAAATACCCACAAATGTGTGTGCACATACTTCTGGTGTACAGTGTGCATGTCAGTAGAACATACCATCTGCTTCCTCTGACCCAGTGTAGTCCTGGTAATGATTAAAGAAAGTACTAGAACGGGGAGATGTCTCAGTATTAATGATGAGCAGGTTACACTTGGAAATGTCTTTCTTGTGCTGAATCAACCTGCAACCATTATCCTTGGCTTTGTAACTGCATTCCCCGGGACCAGATCATCTTCCTTTCCTTGTGATGGGAGGAGTGCACTGTGCTTGGGCAGGCTTTGGCAGACCTTTTCATGACTTACTACTCTCATTAGTCCCTTGCCTTATGAGATTACTTCAAGCAGTGGGGTGTCGTGACTCCTGAGCATACTGTTCTCTCAAACATGCAGTGAAAAAATGGAACTTAATAAATGCAGTTCAGGATGCAGGTCTCACTTTTGATATTAAAATGTTACTGTAATGTCACTTCTAATTTTAAAGAGACAAGGATTTATAATTGTTTGTTTTAATATGCTTATGAAAGCTTCAAATGTAAAATTTGAAACCCCAAAGCTCCTGTTAGATACTTGGTGGAAGTTCTGCACTTCATTGGAGACATAAAAACCAGTAAGCTCTTCAAACAGAACATTGGGATCATGAACGAAAAATGATGTCACAGCATGCCCAGCTCCACTCCATGGATGCAGAAGTGGGGCTTACAGTGTACAGTTAACCTTCAATAACCTGCACAGGTGTATTTAACAGAATTTAGGCCCCCACAGCAACAGGAAATGTTACTACTTCTCCAGAGGCATGTGTGCTTTTCCGAGTGTGGAGCTCACACTGCCTATTGGTATCAGCCACATGGAGGTCGTTGGCAGGGTTGGCCAGTAAAAGGATTCTGGGAGCTAAGCAGCTGGCCTCCTGGAGATCTGGGGAGGGAGAAATTCAATGAAATTTAATAAGGACAAGTGTAGGGTATTGTATCTGGGGAGAAACAACCCCAGGTACCAGTATAGGTTGGGGACTGGCCTGCTGGAGAGCAGTGCAGGTGAGAGGGACCTGGGGGTCCTGGTAGACAGCAGGATGACCATGATCCAGCAGTGTGCCCTTGTGGCCAAGAAGGCCAATGGCATCCTGGGGTGTATTAGAAGGGAGGTGACTAGTAGATCAATAGAGGTCCTTCTCCCCCTCTCCTCTGCCCTGGTGAGACCTCACCTGTAGTATTGTGTCCAGTTCTGGACCACTCAGTTCCAGAAGGACATAGAACTCCTTGAAAGAGTCCAGCACAGGGCCACCAAGATGATGGAGTGGAACATCTTCCTTATAAGAACAGGCTGAGGGAGCTGGGTCTCTTCAGCTTGGAAGAGAGGAGACTGAGGGGTGACCTCATTGATTTTTATAAATATATAAAGGGTGAGTGTCAGGAGGATCGATCCAGGCTCTTCTCAGTGATGGCCAGTGATAGAACAAGGGGAAATGGTTCCAAACTGGAACACAGAAAGTTCCATGTGAATATAAGGAGGACCTTTTTTCACTGTGAGGGTGACGGAGCCCTGGGACAGGCTGCCCAGAGAGGTTGCGGAGTCTCCTTCTCTGGAGACATTCAAGACCAATCTGAACACATTCCTGTGTGAATTAGTCTAGATGATCCTGCTTGGGCAGGGGGGTTGTACTGGATGATCTTTCGAGGTCCCTTCCAACTCCTAACATTTTGTGATTCTGTGATTTTACTGGAGGGTTTGTTGGGTCAGGTAAAACCAGTAAGTTGGGTCAAATGTTTGGCCTTCTACTCAGGACTGTCAGTGCTTGTGATACGAAGAAAACAGGAAAGGTTTCTGCAGCCAGTGCCTCCATACTGCACAGCAATTGCAGTATTATTAATTCTGAGAACTCTTTAAGGTCTTCTCTGTTGCTGAACTCTGCCAGGGCTTTTATAGGGAAGATAAGGCAGCTGATGTCACTTCTCTAATCCTCCTTGAAGTATAGGTACATCACTGGAGGGAAGGGAGAAATTAAGTTTCTGCTTCTGGACCACGACACTACATTTTAAATATTATTAGCTATCTGATGCAAGTTCTAAACTTGCATAGTTTGAATGTAACAGTTCTATGGATGAAAATTACTGTACAAAAAAGTATGTTTCTGGAATTCAGCTAGAAGGCAAGAAGATTCTAGTATCAGATCTATGCTGAAACTACATTGGGTTTGTCAAGCCTTGGCATCCTTATCTCTTTTCCTGAATGTAACTATTTCTACTCTGCAAGGTCACACTGAATTTTGTATGCCAGAAGGATATTTGTCTATACAGTCCCTCAAAATTTTGTCTTTTATCTCAATTTTTCTTTAACTCCTTCCTTGTATTTGGTTCAAGTTCATTGAATTGCACCATTTTCTTTTTGAACTGTTGAAATCTCAAAGAGTTTCAACATCTTGGAAACTTATTTTAGGAACACAAAGTCTTGAAATTGACTCTTTGGGTTTCAAGATTCAGGTTCCTACAATATGCATATGGGGTGTGTGTGTGTGTGTGTCCTCTTTTTTTTTCTCCTAGTTCCATCTTAGGGCATAGACGTCTCTCATGAATTGTTATTTGTTATAATAGTTATTCTATGATTCTATGATTCGGAAGCCATAATTTTACTTCTCTAATGATTAAGAATGTCTTCCGGTTTACATTTTTAAAAATTTTATTTTTTATTATTTTTTTTTATTTGTTATGTAATTTTTATCTCCCTCTTCCTGGCAGGATTTATTTTTAAATCTAAGTACCTTAAATTTTGTATTTATTCTCAATATTTTAAGGATGTATCTTTTGATTCTATGTTGTAATAGAAAACTCTTCTTTACACATTATGCACCTTCATCCCAGTCATCTATTTAACGTGTAGATTTTGCTTGTGGCTGCTCTGCACTGAAGCTGCCCCGTAGCTCTTGTTATCTGCGTTGCTTTGTAATGTACCTCTTGCAAAGAGTCTCTATCTCCGAGGCAAGATGATCAGCACAGATGTAGCTATCAGAATGCAGAACGTATCATGAATCTATAATGTATAGTTTTTGGTTTTGTTTCTGATTTATTTGCCTTTGGGATTGCACTTAAGTGGTTACCTCATGTCTAAAAAATTATGCACAGTGATTGGGAGGTCTTTAAGTGGGTGATACAGCTAATCTAGAACTCCTAAGTGTGTGGATAGCTCTGCATAGCCATTTTGCTGTGTTATTTTGTATTTTCTGTAATTCAGTGCACCATATTATTATCAAGTTGCTCAGTATCACGGTGCTAATATTCCGTGATTCTGTGAATCTGTGATCCTTCTCAGTAACTTCTAGCCTAGTTATTCATTCTTGGTTCAGCATTTCTTGGGAACGTGTGAATCAGTATGAATCCTGGCTAAAATCTTTGGAAGATCCCGTCCAGAACCTTCCTATGCTCTGAAAAATGCCCTTCACTCTTTTCTACAAATGAAATCTTCATCAGTGTGTAAGGGGGTCTGTCTTCTCATCCCTCAGTATTTCATCCTTTATGTTCTCTCCCGAATCTCTGGCTGCCTCCCTTTTCTTTTCCCTCATTAACGTAGTCTTTCTGCAAAAGTTGTTAATTAGAATTCTGAAAATAGCAGTGCTGAGCCTGGTGATTTCTGTTGCCAGAGTGACAAACGTGGCTGGTGGGCAGCTGAGCAGCAGCAAGGAGGATGCAGGCCCTGGCTCCTCTTGGCCCAACTCTGTGCGTTCCTGTCAGCAGGAGCTGGCTGGGCTGGCCTGGACTGGAGGCAGATAACCTGGAGCAGGAAAGGAGAGTGCCGAGAGGGCCTGCAGATGGCTGGCAACCAGCCAGGCAGATTCAGCTCCTCTAGGCGTGTTTGCGGTTCCTTCGCTCTTGTTCCCTTTTAAAGTTTCCCACTTTTTTGTTATTTTCTGCTACAGACAAGCCCATAGGACTTTGTTTTATGGCAGCAGCTCCTTCCACCTCCAAGTGTTCATGTTTCCTTACCTTTCCACAGGTGATTTTTGGTTTTTTTCTTTCTTTTCTCTCTCCTGTTGTGCCTAGGGAGGCTCAAATCACACAGTGGCAGCTGATGGTGTTATTTTGGGAGGTTCATTCATAGGCTACTTACACTATCAGTTCTTGTGCCTGCTTTTAGACTATGCTTGAGGGATGTGTAACCTCTTCTGCAGCCCTGCTCTTTAAACTTGCCGTAACCCCGTTGTCAGTATAGCTAGATGACTCGTAGCTGAATTACACCAGCGGCTCTTCTTTGACTGAAACGGTAATTTTCCGTGTGGCTCTGTATCAAAAGCTTTAGTGAGGAACAGGTTTTTCTGCATTTCTGTTCTTAAAAACCATTTCTTTGATAACTGAAAAATATTTAGCCTGGCATCTTTGGTCAACCCCCACTGAATGTTGTCCTATTTTATATTTTTATGTCTCCTGTTACTGTTTCCACCAAATGTTGCTCCAGATCCTTCCATCCCACTGAGTCACCTGGTGATAGTTGCTCTATTTTCCTTAGGCTCCATTTGTTACTATGCTGCATTGCTCTGAAAGTGCATTAAGATAATCTGTAATCCTGTATGTTTGTTGCATAATGATTCCACTAGTAGTATTCTTACGTAGTCTTTACAAGGCAGCCTAGGAGTCAGTTTGACTTAAGTCCTATTTGTAGGACTTACTTTGCTCACACAGATCCCTATTTCCGCTCCCTGTAGGGTTTCCAGTAAGTTACCTTTCAGTGGTTATTTATTCAACAAGGTCTTTAATCCTACAGATTTGGTTTTGCTTAGATATACATTCTTAAGAATCCCACACTTGTTGGCAAACTCTTTCCTACTGAAGATGATCACTTGTTTGCCTGGTCTCTAGTTTCTTACTTAGCCTGCCCTTCTGAGGCTTTAATTTGTCATGGCCAGAGTATTCAAGGCAGTAGATGCCAGAGCACGTCTGGAGGGACCAGTTCCACGGAGAGAATGAGATACCACCTTCAAGGACATCTGACCAAATGTAACTCTCTGTGTAGTTTTTGCAGTTGCTTAGAAATTGCTTTCCTGAAGTGCAAATGGATAATTTTTAATTCTGTTCCTTCTTGTGTCTAATGTCTTCAGCGTGTTACAACAGGCACATGCACAGCTTTTCCTATCATCTTTCTGTAGTGCTTAGGGGAAAGGGAAAGAGGTTTCTTAATGTCTTGTTTTCTTTCAGACGTTATCGACATTTTCTTTCAGGCCATTATTATTAATGGCCAAGGGTGATGACAATAAAACCTCCANTAATTATTTAAATAAATAAGTTAATAAGTAAGTGATTTTTAATTTCACATAGCCATGAAATAGCCTAATATACTTCATCTCAAACTCTGTAGGAACTATTTTTATTTATTACTGTTGACTGAAAAGTTTACGTCATATCCCTGATTTCTGTCCATAAATTTTACTTTACTCTCCTGAAAATACTTTTTAGTAGTTTAATAATGGTTTAATTCGTAGTTTAATTACAAATTATGCTAAATAATGCTAACTGTGATGTACCATTCTGGTTTGGTTTGATTTGGTTTGGAGTTGGTTTTTGGTATTACTTCTGAATGAGTTTATTAGCTAAATCACAATGCTCACAATTTGGAAACTTTTCTCAGGCTGTCCACCCAAAACCACCTAAAAGTGATTGTTGAAGTTCTGTAAACAAGCAAGCAGTTTTTGCATTGGCTGCACACACAGGGATAAATACATCTGCTTTTGACTGATCTGGACTCTTTGTGTTACCAATTAATGTGGGTTTTAACTTCCCATTTATCTCTACTGGTGAGTCACCTTGTGAGTTCCTGTCCCAGCTGATGTGCCATTAACCTTTGGTGTGTCTCTGCAGAGCTCGTTTGTGTACCTAGCATTTTTTTTATAAACTTCCTGTATATAAAACTGGAAAGTCTTTCGGGAAAAATGCCTTTACATTTTAGCTTTGCACTACTGTGTTGCTTTTTAAAAGTTATTTTTTCTTTTCCCACCTTACTGTGTTTGATTTGTTCTCTAATGAGCTAATGCAGTGGTTCAAAACAGAGCTCTACTGCTCTGTGGTGCGGAATCTTAACTTTATTCCCTTTCTGATATGACTTTATTGTTAAATCTTTTTTTTTCATCTCTCCTTTCTCTTTGCATCTCTACCCAGTTTCACTAGGAAAAACTCTGTTTTTTTATAATTCAGGCATGAGAAGAAACAGTAGCACTACAAGTAGTATGTGTGGAAGTAGTAAAGAAGCAAATGCATGCAGTGTTTGGGGCAAGCTAATCTTTAGAGAAAGATAAGGAATTTCAACAGATGCCTGATTAATGTTTTTTGTTTGTTTTATTCTCAGAGCTTGCTATTTGTATTCTGTGCTTTATATTTACTGCATTATGTAACCTCCCTTTGCTGAGATTTGCATTTTTGCCTTCATGAATATATTCTTTTTCAGAAACATTTTGGGTTAATGTAAAGCTTTATAGAAATATCTGTTTATTTAAGAAATACATCTCTGGAGGCTCCAGAACAAACAATATCCTAGAGTGTTTAGGCGTGGGTATTTCTGAAGTATTTATTGCTTTAAGAAGAATTTATACAGAAGGAAAATAGTAGCATATTAAATTTGTAATCAAAATAAAAATTGCTTTACAGATATAATATTAAAAGGGCTGATCAACTGCTTTCCATCAGATTTATTTCTGGCTTTCATCTTGCACTAATGTAGAGTGACATTTTAGCAGAGTGCTTTGATACCAGCTCAGCAGTGATGTGGTGCCTGATCCGGGCATTAAGGTCCTGTATTTGGTTCTGTGCTTTCTTCTGTGGTACAGCATGCCAGGACATGGCTGGTGAGGACCTGGGAACAGTAAAGGGGAGGATTGGGATATGAAGGAGATGTGCTGATTCTCAGTGGTGATTACTGAAGTGTGTAGACCCTGGGTGCCCACCTGGTGACACAGTAAGTGAGAATATACTTTGCACACTACAACTGCTGACACATAACACGGGAGAAACGGGGGGTGAGGAGCACTTAAGGTTATCACAACACCAGCAAGGGGTGAAGCAGCAGCATAAAAATAACCCACTTTTATTTCACTGTGCCTTCCACTACTGTAGCAGTGGAGATTTTTCTGTCTCGCAAGCAATGGGAATCTGCTGTCTCTTGGATACTTTGGGCTGAGTCCAGCAGAATCTGGTGAAGCATTTCAGCTCCAAAATGCATCTAAGTTGCTGGTTCCTGTGTTTTGGTCTGTGGACCAGCACAAATCTTTGAGATTTATGGAATGAAGCAAGCTGAACACCAAGTAGTGCCGGAGGAAGATGGGAGGCAAGATAATAAAAAGGAGAGAGTGCCTATCTTGAATTCTGTGGATTAGCAGTTTTTCTTCTACCGTGTAATGTCAAAATCTTGGATTTGAAGGCAAGAGAATGTTAAAAATCTGTTTCCTTTGCCAGCTAAAAAAAGGAGAGAAAAGTACATTTTAAATAATCCACCTCCCCAGTGGATTGCATTAAGTGAAATTTATATTTTGTTTAGCATGGATTATGGCATCTCTTAAGTAAAGCTTTGGACTTTGTTGCAGTAGGCGCTTTACATATTGCAAGTTACCAGCTTAAGGCGAGAAAGCAGGTGGACATAAAAGACAGATGGGGAAACACAAGGTAATGGAGACAATTATGAGTGTTGTAATAAGCTGTGGTTCCCATGTACCATCTGCCCAGCTACAGAGAGAAATTTTGTAATACTCTACTTTTGGTGTTGTTTTTTTTATTACAGTGCACCGTTTCTCTTTCTGCCATAAGGATGTAGTGATGCAGGTGCATATATAACTACATGCCTAAAGAGTGTTGGTTGGGAAAGTTTATTATGTCAGCGGAGTTCCTCAGCTCGCAACTGCGTTAGACACCCAGATGTGCGGGTGCCTGGGAGCTGCATAATGCAGTTATGCTTTGTAAAGGGATATCAGTGAATGTTGATTTTTAATTATAATCCAATTATATTTGTTCCAGACTTCCAATGAAGATTTTTCTTATATTTCTATATTACCTTTATACTAATACAGATTTGATTAATACAGATATAATTTGACTGATGTTTTCAAGACTTTTACCCTGAGTACTCAGTTAAAAGTAGTCGTCTTTGATGCAGTGCAAGTGTAACATAGAATCATAGAATCACAGAATGATTAGAGTTGGAAGGGACTCCCAGAGGTCATCTAGTCCAACCCCCCTGCAAGAAGCAGGGACACCCCCAACTAGATCAGGTTGCTCAGGGCCTCATCCAACCTGACCTTGAGCATCTCCAGGGATGGGGCATCCACCACCTCCCTGGGCAACCTGTTCCAGTGCTCCACAACTCTTACAGTAAAGAACTTTTTTCTGATATCCAATCTAAATCTCCCTCCCTCTATTTTGAAACCGTTACCCCTTGTCCTGTCACAACAGGCCCTACTGAACAGCCTCTCCATAGAGTGATTTGGATTAGAAGTGGCGTTAGGGATATAAATGACAGTATTTCTATATGCATTTATACGTACTGAGGGCAGGTGTAGGGTCCTGTATCTACAGAGGAATAACCCCAGGCACCAGTACACATTAGGGATTGACCTGCTGGGAAACTGCACTGCCGAGGAGGACCTAGGAGTCCTGATGGATAACACGCTCTCAGTGAGCCAGCAGTGTGTCCCAGTGGCCAAGAAAGCCAGTGGTATCATGGGACGCATCAACACAAGCATGGCCAGCAGGTTGAGGGAGATTATCTGGCCTCTCTACTCTTCCCTGGCGAGGCCACATCTGCAGTTCTGTGTCCAGTTCTGGGCTCCCCTGTTCACAATAGACAGGGAACTACTGGAGAGAGTCCAGTGGATGATGAGAGGACTGCAGCATCTCTCATAGGAGGAAAGGCTGAGAGAGTTGGGTTGGTTTAGCCTGGAGAAGACTGAGGGTGGATCTCATCAATGCTTATAGATATCTAAAGGGTGGATGTCAAGATGATGAGCCCAGAGTGACAGGACAAGGAACATTGGGCACAAACTGGAACGCAAGAAGTTCTATGGGGGAGCATGAGGAAAAATTTCTTCACTGTGCAAATGACAGAGCACTAGAACAGGCTGCCTAGAGAGGCTGTGGTGTCTCCTTCTCTGGAGATACTCAGAACCTGCCTGGACACTGTCCTGCGCAGTGCGTACTAGGTGATTCTGCTTTAGCAGGGGGATTGGACTAGATGATCTCCAGAGGTCTCTTCCAATCTCTGCTGTACTTTGAATTTGTGTCTTGTATGTGGCAGTCACAATTTTTGCCTGAACAGGAGTATCTTCATGATTTTTTGGTAAAGCTATCTGGTGGTTGGCTTCCCTTGCCCAAATCATTCTTTAAGATGTGGTAAACTAAGTCAGCTTCATTAATCTAAGTATTATCTAAGTAATCTAAGTTTTAGTGATGTTGTTTTTATTATCATTATCATCATTATCATTATTATTATTATTATTTTGTTGGTGAAAGTCCAGGCAAGTTGAATATTGGGACTATTTCCTCAAAAAAGCTCTTTTCATTCAGATTTGGAAAACTGCTGACCAGTTTGGGGCTAGGTTTTGGGCCAAGATGACTGTGGTGATTAATACCATTAAATCAGAGGCAACTGGATATATAGCAAGGTGGTGAAAATACATTTTAAAGAGAGATAGGTAGAGAAACTGCAGTTAATTAACGTAATGGAATTTGGGAAGATTTTGCACAGGGAAGATGTGAGGATTGTGGGTGTTTTAATAGAAAGCATGGCTTGATTACAGCTGTGACCTTACCTAGTGATTCCCTTGGCTTTTTCTGGCAGTTATAGTAGTACCATGCAGACCTGCGAGACCCTATCACAGGGCATAATGTAAAAAAAAAAATATCACATCTGTAACATTTTCAGGAGTTCTGTGTGCCTGGAAAGAGCAAAAATAACAAGGAGTCCAAGATATTTGCGTGGAAAGACTGATGCTGGCAAGTTGAGCCACTTGAAGCCTGGATGGTGTTGCAGTCTAGTGCCACACCACCTTTTGGTAGTGGGTGGGGGTACAGTAGTAGATGGCATGTAGTGCGTGTGAAGGTCTCCAGGGAAGAAAATACTAGTAAGAAGCTGGTGCATTTTGTGGGGTCTGAGTGAAAGTCAATAGAATGCATTACCATAAGGAAAATCACAAGGTTAAATTTCTACTGGGCAGGCCAGTTGTCTGAGGTTACTCCTTTAGAGGAGGAAAGTAATGCTTCTGTAGTAGTTGATTCAGAGGTCTTAGTGTTTTCCTGTGGCTCAAAACCAGTCCCCTTTTCTGCAGAGGCAGTCAGGAGAGAATAGTTTACCTCTGATTCCTGGTGTGTTTCTCTGCTCTTTCCATTTGCTTTGTCCTCACTTTGAGTCTTGTTCTGCATGTGCTGAATCTGTGCCATAGAGTCCTGCTCTCTGCAGAGAGCCTGCTGCTGGCCCTGTGGAATATTTGGAAGAAAAAAAATTAAAAAGAGAAGTAGATGATGTGTCTACTCTGTACAGAGCTGGTATTTGTATTGTGTTACAAATTGTGCCTATCTCTTCTAAGTAAAAATGATTGCTCTGCAGCTGAAATGGATCCTATCGAACTGTGACTGGCAGCTGGGTTATTTAGGGTGAATGGGCAAACGCACTAACAAAGCAATTTGCTGCATAGCTCTTAAAAGTCTGCTACTGAAAACCTTCAACCAAAATGGTTGGTGAATCATTGTCCTTTTTAAATGTGGAAGTGATGTAGTTGCAGTTTTTTACAGGATCTGATCTGAAATCTATGTTAATGCTTTGGAGTAAGATGGCTTTGTAATAATCCAGACAGCAGAACCTGTAGCTGCTGTGTAGGTGCAGGTCAGTAAAGTGCTCACCACTGCTACTTATATCAGTAAGACTTGGCTGTGACTAGAAGTGCAAACTGCCCCAAATCTGGAAAGTAATAATGATGAAAATCGTTTTGTGTTAGGTATTTTAAAATTGTAAGTTGGTTCCTCTCTGCCACCGTTCATTTTTTAAACAAAAATATCATTTCTGAGTAAATGGTATTTCACTCTTTCTTATTCTAGCAGTGGAATGGTTTTCCAGACCAGTTTTTGAGAAGGTTTGAAAGGACTCTTATGTCTGACTCCCCGTAAAACTAAGTTAGTTTATCAGCTGAGGAGCATATGAACTCTCCAGAGCTTGGACATCCTTATGATAGAAACTGGTCTAGTGGAGGGTGTCCCTGCCCATGGCAGGAGGTTGGAACTAGATGGTCTTTGAGGTCCCTTCCAACCCAAATCAGTCTAGGATTCTGTGATGATTTTGAAAATACTGTACCAATAAACAAACTCATGATGTCACCTTTGAAAATCCAGGTTTTATATATTGCAAGTGAAGGGCTTGCAGATGAGCAATCCATGAAGCTATGAACAAGTAAAACCTGACTGAGCAAATGTTCATCGAAAGGGAATTAGTTTCTAGCTGCTGCGGGAAGTGTGTTTGCATTTTTAACTTGAAGACTCAAAGGGAAGATATTTTTAATGGCAAATACCTGCTGACAGTTTTAGCTATTTTTTCCCTGAAAGAAGAAAAATATTTTCCTCACGTTATTATTTTTTTTTAAATTATGTTAAGTGGGTGAATTATTTTTTCTATAAAGTGAAAGTGTGGCTTTTTCTTTAGATAGATCTGATTTTAAGCAGTGAGTGGGACTTATCAAATGACAAATTTTATTAAACTTCTGTAAATAAGAGCAGATGGATTCTGAAGTTAACAATCTCTTTTGCATAAGCTTAAATGTAGGCATAAAATATTTTAAGAGAAAATATTTACTGGCTCTGTGTAATACGTAGTTTTGATAACTGAACATTCCAGTTTTATCCTAGCTAAAATATTGATCTCTTGGCAGTGATGGCCTGTAGCTACCTCATTATTTATCCTGTAGCTGTACTAAATACTGAAACCTACTGATTTTCTAAACTGCAAAGTAGATAACTGCCATAATTTATTATCTTATTTATCTTCTGGGAACTGCTAAATGGGTAGAAAATGTATTATGGTTATGTCCTTGAAAGAAGCTTGCTTGTGCAACAAAGTGTGAATTTTTATCATGCTTCTTATCATGTCCTGATTATTGACCACTGAATACCCTGAGCTGTTTTTTTCCATTTAAAAACAAATTAGTTGAATTTCCTTACTTTATAAAGAAAGTATCAGGTCAGACAAAGCATAGGAGACTGTTGCACATTAGACTGAAATGAAAGATTAGCTTTTATCCACAATGATCTCTCAAACTCTACTTGTCTACATTAGCCTAAACTCGGATATGCTTTTTTATGTCTTCCCTCAGAGCAGTTGAAAATGATAAACTGAATCTTACCCACATTTCCGTAAATGGCTACAGGAATAAAATCTATTGAATGCATGATAAAAAGTTACTGCACAGTAAAAAGCTGCACTGTTCAAGCATGGCAGTGCTGTAAATAGTGCTTGTAAAAGCATTGCAGATTTTTTTTCCGTACCCGAGTAGGAGCAAGTCATAGTATCTTCTGCCTCTTCAGACAAACCAGAACGATATCTATGCAGCAGTGCAGTGGCATAACCCCAGGTTCTGTAGATGCAGTAGGAAAAATTACTTCCCTGAGTTTCCTTCTTGTTATATATGATCTTTCACAATCCAGGAAAAAATATATGTATGAAATGCTGTAAAGTGTTATCTCAAAGTAATATACTTTGTGGTTTAAAATTCAATGGCTTGTGCAGAAGGTCAAATTGGCTGTTCTTAGAGACTGGTCTGTTCCCAACAGCCGTATCTGATTGTATTATCACAGCTACAGAACTTAGGAAAATACTTGCTTTGGAGAACAAAGATTTAAATTGTTCTTTATTTCAAGAGGTTCCATCTTGGGTTAGTGTTTTGGATAGAAAAAATATCACCAGCAATGCAGAGAACATGGATGTCTTTCCAATCAGCAGTGTAGGGGTTTTTTACAAAGTAATTTTTCTGCTGAAAAGTTTTAAGAGGATGTTTTTGTTTGATCTAGAATAAGATGTGTCAATGTGAATGCATGTGTTTAAAATCCATTTTCCACATTGGCTGCTGATATGCCATCATTCCTAATTTTCTTGCTTTTCCTAACTTTCTTCTTTACTGTTCAGACTCTCTTCAGCTGTCTTTATATTCTAGAGTCATGCACTTTCCAGGTAAATGCTATTTGGGATTCTTCCAGCTGTGATCAATGAGTGCCTCCTGGCACAATATGAAAACACTTGCAATTGAAATGGGAAACATTTCTCATTGTTCTAGAAATCCTGACTTTCAGACAGAGGATTCTTAACTGAACAAATGTCATCTGTCATATGTGACCCATACATTCTCTGAAACTGCTGCAGAAATGATGGGTTTCCATGAGAGATGAGTATTTCGCTTCTCTGTCTGCTATCTAGATTTTTTTTTCCCAAGTAGTGATAACAGATTCCTTTTTTTCCTTTAATCTGTTGAAATAACTTTTTCAGAATCCTGATTTTTCACTATGCCAGTTTGCTTGAATTAGAGTGTGTAAAGTTGCCCTGGTTAAGCTAGGTGGGCTTTTCCATCTGGAAAACAATTCCATTGGAGTGAGAATGAGGATGGGGCAGACCTGGAGGTCACAGCTGGATTGCGATGGCCTGGTTGTGCTAACACACGCTGCTGTGTCCCTGCTGCATTACCAGCTCTAGCCAGGTGGTTCCAGCTTGCTTCTGGACTTCAGGCAATGCAGCAATTTGTGTGTGCACCCAGGAATGTAGCTGAGGCTCAGATTATTCTTTGCTGGTAGAGGGGGCAGTGAAGCCCAGCCAAGAGACATCTTGTATCATCATTTCATGAAATTTGTCAGGAGACCATGTTCTTTGAATTAAAAGGATGAGAGGCCTGAAAATGGACAACTTTTAGCTTTTTTGGCAGCACTCATAAAAATGCTTCAGGAATGGAAATGTGTTATTTAGTTTGTATTACTTAAATTGGCCCAGCTATTGACCTATGCAGCTGAAACGTCCTGTGACAGAATTCTCAGCAATTCACTTCCAGTGGGAGGACTAGAGGCATCTCTTTGGATGTCAGAAGTATCTTCTATCACCATATGTTGAACCTTTTCTTGGAAATGGTTTGGGACTTACAGCTCGAATGGTAATGGCACTCCAGCCTCCTTGCTTGTGGCCTGGTTGCAGTGTTGCCATGGTGTGATGATGGGAGTGAGACAGAGAGGACTGATCAGTGTTGCCTGTCTCCCCTTTGGTGGATTTGGAGTGTCCTTTGCTAAATCAGCCATGCATTTTCATCCACGCTGGTTTGTGAAGCTTCATTGTTACATTTAAAGGATTTTCAGTAAGCACAAGAGACATTCAGGTTGGGAGCGGTGTATCCTGGTGAATAGCTATGAGGAAAAGCATTTGCTCATGTTATCCCAGTAGAGTTAATTTACTGTCTATGCAGGATGCAAAATCCACATTTATTCAGGAGTAGTACAATTAAATCTAAAGAGAGGAGAAAAGTCTATAATGTTATATAAAAACAAAGTTAATTTATGATGATGAATTAACTAGAAAAAGCAGATTATGTTCATTCCTTCATGTCTGTGAAGTCCAGTGCATTCCCCTAGAAATAATACTAATTTGATTTCTGCTTGACTTTCTTACAAGGATCTTTAAAATATGAGTATTATGGCTCAGATAGGATAACCAAAGCATTCGTTTTCCCAAAGACAATTGTAGACTTGTAAATGCAGCTCAGGAGCAGAGATTTGTTTGAGTGTTAGGATGCACTTAATTACCTGCCATACATTTTAAGACAATTAGTATTGTGACTGACAGATGTTTGTTCCACTTTCAAAAGTCGTCATAAATGAAATAGAAGTTCTCTTAAGCTTGAAAGAATGCTGTTGTCCCAGATATACTCTAAGTATTAAATATAACAAGGCATAGATTTAAAAAAACCTTTTGCTAAAAGGTTTTACTGTCTGTAGTTGCAGATATTCTAAAGAAATATAGAAAAATAATGTGAGTTCAGAAGTGTGAAAGGTACATTGCATGCTGTACTCACAGAACACCTAATCAAACTCCCTTTTTGTATAGATCATTGTCACCTGGAATTTATACTGGATTTTAAAAAAATTCAATGGTGCTTTGCATGCTTTTGAAAACTGTACTGCCTGAGGACATGAACTTAGATTACAGTGTAAGGATTTGCATCCTGCCTCAGATGGTTTAAAGTGGGATAGCATTGCCTCTACTTCGTGACTTTTTAAGGTGTCACAAAGTTGATAACTGAATTAAAAGATATTTGATTCAGAACTTGCTTGATGTAAAAAAAGCTCCTGTATGTGCATAATTTCATGGCGTGGTCAGTGGAACAATTTTGTAAAGATATGCAGAACAGACCTTAAGTCAGACTCTTTTTTTTTTTTTTTTCTATTTCTCACAAGTACACTTTCTTTTAAAAATTATTGGGGAACTATGGGGTGTTGTATAGGCCTTTAGGGAATACTAACAATATGATTTGATTGCAAAGCTATTAAATAAATACAGTAGAGTTACTGCATGAAGTAGGAATATTAGAATCAAACCATTGTGGAACGTGCTTTTATTTGTTCACTTTGAAGGCATCTGAAAAGAATGAACATTTAAAAATATTTTAAACAAAGTTGAGCATACTTGCATTTACTAAAGTGATTGAAGATATGTCAGGTTCAAATACAGATTATGCAGGGTTGGGTTTTTTTATTTCTTAATTAATGTTCTGTTGCAGCATTTGTTGTTTTTAACTACAAATTGAGTCCTGATCCTTTCAGGGTCTAATGATCTGATTAGGCTGAGCCCAGTCCCTGGTGTTGTTGCAGAGAAACATATAAAATGTATCTGGTTCCTTTTGTAAAATTATTTAATCTGTTTTTACAAAAGGGTAGCATGGTTTGCCTTTTTTATTCCTATTTACAAGAGCTGTTTTTCATGCTGTTCTCTGCCCTGGTTTATTTTCCACCACACTTTTTCATGAAGAGTTTATACTCTGTTATTCTTAAGCTTATATGTCTGGGTTTTTTCCTCCCTCTCCTGTGTTTTTGCCTGCCAAGTTTACAAGAATGCAGTTGTATTCCCTCTGGTGCTTCATTTACCTCTTTTTGTTTTCTCTCAAAAGATTAATTTTGCTTTTGAATAGTAATTCTAGTAGTTCTTCTTTGCACATGCTCCATCTGAATTCACCTTGACTTGGTCTGAGAAGCAAGAGGTCTGCAGTGTACCGCGTGAGCTAACATCACTGCCTTTTGTAGCCACGTTAATTCTGGTCGGCTCTTACTGGCTTGGCCAAGGTTAGGGTGGGAATTTGTCTTTTCTGTGGCTGTGTGAACAGTGGGACTCACAGTCATCCTGTGACAGAAAGTGCCTGATTCTTCCTCTTGTTCTCTCTTCAATTTGGGATCTCACCTTCAATTTTAAATTCTGAATTGCCTTTGCATTTTGTGCTACTGAATTGCATATCATACAATCAGAATATGTTCAGTTGGAAGGGACCTTTAAAGGTCATTCAGTCCAACCCCCTGCAGTGAGTAGGGACATATTCACTAGATCAGGTTGCTCAGAGACCCATCAAGCCTGACCTTGAATGTCTCCAGGGATGGGACCTCCACTACTTCTGTGTGAAACCTTTTCCAGTGTCTCACCAACCTCATAGTATAGACCTCATTTTAATGTGTTTCATTTTCAAGGCTATCTCTTCTTTTGAGCAATCTGTTGCTCATTCTCTTGGGCTGACTCTAGCTCCCATCTTTGTGCCACCAGGACATTTCATGGTCAAATCCTCTGGGACTGACTGTGGATAATCACTAGCATCCTCGTAATAGGTCTTTCAGCACAGATTTGTCTTTTCAACACAGAGTCATCATTTGTAACTATTCTAATTCTTTGTCTCCTTTACTTCAGCTAATACATTTTAGTGTGATTTTATGTTAAATGTTCCACTGAAATTCAAATGCATTAGTCCTATTATACTGCCTTTGTCTGAAGAGTGAATAAAACGTTTTTATTGCAAATGTGCCTTTGGCATTCCTGTGATGTAAATATAGTTCCTATTACAATTTCCGTTCCATGTTTTGTAATCCATCATTCTTCTAAAGCTTGCTTTTCTGCTTTGCATCCTGTTGAGGTCACACTGAGGGTCTGTATGGTCTGGAGAAGCCTAGGTTATATTTTCTTTCCCTACACCATTTTGTGTAGGTACTGTATTTCCAATTCTACATCACCCGTCACTTCCAGTTAAAAAGATTTATTTATTTAAAAAAAAAATTACAACTTTTGTGATTTCATGTGCTGATATTTTCAGAATTCTATGATGAGGATTGTCTGATTCTTTAATGTCTGAATTAGGCAAAAATAACATAATAATTAAGAAAAAAATATTTTTTTTGCTTCCAAGCACGTGGACAGTTTTCATGTGCTTACTCTCAGAAGCTGAGTTGCCTTTGCCTGTGGTACCTTAGTCGTCTTACTAAGACCTGAGTTAACATTGTGGTCATGGCAAGTTTATGTTCAGATCCTCACTCGTACAGCTTAGCAGTGTCACTTTTTTGTTTGTTTTAGTTGTATTGCTGAGATATTGCTCTCTTCACAAATTCTTAGCTTATGACCCTCTCTTTATACCCTCATCTTCTCGGCTGGTGATGGGACTTCCACATTCTGCTTACACCTGTGTTCCATGTTAGAGGTGATTATTCTTCTGTTTTTATCTGGACCAGAATTTCTAGTCTTCTTCTCTATAGATAAAAGTTCACTGACTATTTTACCGTGAAGACCCCTGCGTGGATTAATGCATTTTTTTCACACAATTGCTTGTTTTTAAAGGGAATGAAAGAAAATGACAGTCAACTGAGCTGGCTTCTTGAAATCTGCAGTTTTTCCCATTTGTGCAAAGTGATAAAGATATTTCCACCTTTGTTCCTGCTTCAGAAGTAACAGAGAAGATCTGAGTGTAGTTCAGCATATCAGTCTACTAAATTGACTCACTATTGACTCTGCATCTGAAAGTATTTAAAATCAATATTTGGGTTTTTTTTTTTTTTTATTGGTTTATAATTCTCATAAGTATAAAATTTTAAACCTGAAAATTTCCAGAAAACCACCACAGATTCCTAGAGAATCACAGAATCATAGAATGTATTTGGTTGGAAGGCAACTTTCAAGGTCATCTAGTCCAACCGCCCTTTAGTAAGCAGGGACATTTCTACTAGATCAGGTTTCTCAGAGCCCCATCAAGCCTGACCTTGAATATCTCCAGGGATGGGGCTTCCAGTACCTCTCTGCACAACCTGTTCTGGTGTCTCACCACCCATATATTGGAGAACTTTTCTCTAATATCCAATCTAATTCTCTCCTTTTCTAGTTTAAAACCGTTACCCCTTTTTCTATTGCTACATGCCCTCATGAACAGTTCTTCCCCAGCTTTCCTATAGGCCCCTTTCAGGTACTGGAAGGCTGCTGTAAGGTCCCGCTGGAGCCTTCTCTTCTCCAGGCTGAACAAACCCAATTCTCTCAGCTTTTCTTCACAGGAGAGGTGCTCCAGCCCTTGGATCATTTTTGTGGTCCTCCTCTGGATGTGCTCCAGCAGGTCCATGTCCTTCTTTGTGCTGAGGGCTCCAGAGCTGGACTCAGTATTCCAGGTGAGGTCTCACCAGAACAGAGCGGAGGGGCAGAATCACCTCTCTCCATCTGCTGGCCACGCTTATTTTGATGCAGCCCAGGATGCAGTTGGCCTTCCTGGCTGCAGATACGCATTGGTGGCTCATGTCCAGCTTTTCATCCATGAGTACTCCCAAGTAATTTTTCTCAGGGCTGCTTTCCAGCACATCGTCTCCTAACTTGTATGGGTAACGGGGATTTTCCTGCCACAGGTGCAGTACATTTGTCATTGTTGAATGTCTTGAGGTTTACCTGGGCCCACTCCTCCAGCCTGTCCAGGTCCCTCTGGATGGCATCTTGTCTCTTTGGTGTATTAACCTCACCACCCGGCTTGGTGTCTTCAGTGAACTTGTTGAGGGTGCACTCAGACCCACTGAAGATATTAAACAGCATTGGCCCCACCCCTTGAGGAACACCACTTGTCTTCTAGCAAAATCCTGTTATGCCTGATACTGTACGCAAACGCCATACAGGATGCCCTTCACTTCTAAATTTGCTCTCAGCCCTCACATTTGTTCTTAACAGATTCTTAACTCTCTCATAATTAAGCGCTAGGAATTAGGCAGAGTTTAGGCTATCTGAATATATATTGCTGAAACAATTGAAAAATTTTAATTCTGCTGGAGACTGAGAAGTGTATTATTTTAAAATAATCTTTTAAAGAACATGTTCAAAATATTAATTATGTAAACTTCTAGATAAATTTGACCTCCTGTTTAACATTGGCTCCTGCAGAGAAAGGCCGTGTGGAGACTTTCAGTTCAGAGGCATAATGTTTCTAAAGATACGGGAAGGCAAGTTTAAAATGCAGACAGTTTTGGAGCCTTAAGACAAATAGTTGCTCATGATCAGAGATTTAGTACCTGTTTCTGTAGATAGCTGTGCTTACAGTCAGCAGACTCTTTCATACAACTTTGAGTGTTCAGCCTTTTTGATGGGGATTTTGCCCAGAGCATTTCTGTAGTGGAACAAAAGCAAACCACTAGCAGACTGCTTCAGCCCTGTTTGCTGTACTGGTTCAAATGGATGTTGGACTCTCCAGTATATTTTCTGAACTGTGACTTGCTGGACTTGTAGAGCAGTGTTGCTGTATGTGCTTTGTGTTCTTGTGATAGCAATTTCACCAGGCACATGCACATGCTTTTCCGACTCGGGAACCTGGAGAGTAGATGCACCTTTCCTGACGTTTATCAATGCTTGAAGTTCTTACTGTGTACCTTAAAATCTCAGAGAAAGTTTTGCTACTTTTCTTACCCAGATACTCAAATGGTTTTAAGGTTCATTTCCATCTTGCAGTTTGGCTAAGATGCTGTCTGGCTGTTAGTGACACAGCTGCATGTCCCTGTGTGGTGGTTTGACCCTGGCTGGAGACCAGTCTCCTACCAAAGCTGCTCTTTCACTCCCCTCTTAGCTGGACAGGGGAGAAAATACATGTTGAGAGGCTTTGGAGTCGAGATAAGGACAGGGAGAGATCATTCTGAAATTAGCATCATGGGCAAAACAGACTCAACACGGAAAGAAGGCAAGAAAACTCTCTAATTTATTACACTGCACTACACACACAGAGAAACCAGAGTCAGATAATGAGAAGTACAAACAGATCTTAGAACAACCTCCGCCCCTCCTTCTTTGCAGACTTCAGTCGTGATTTTCTCCTCCCCNCATCCTCTCCCACGGAGCCTGGGGTCTTTACCTACTGCCCCATTCTGGGTCATTGTTATAAACTCATAGAAAGTCTCTCAGTCCCAGACTGATGGTCCAAGCCTGGTTTCCCACAGAGTTACAAGTCCCATCCAGCAAACCTGGGTATTCTCCATGGGCTGCAGGGAATCTTCTCTCAGCACCTCCTCCCCGTTCTTCGCTGACCTTGGTGTCTGCAAAGTTTCTTACATCTTCTCACTCACTTCTCTGGTCGCAAAATGTGGCTGTTTGCATTTTTCTCTCTCTAAAATGTGATTCCCAGAGGGGCTGTGACCGGCGCTGATTGGCCTGGACGGCCTTGTAAGTGACAGGGTTTGGGAGTTTGGCCTTGGGAGCCCAGCTGGGATTTACTTTGTTGGACCCTTAAGAAACTTACATCTGCTTCTTAGAGAAGCCACATTGCAAACCCACCACGCCCTGCTTCACCTGTTCTGTGCCCTGCCACCAGCCTGCAGGACTGCTTCTCTGACCTGGGAGTGAAAACAGCAGAATAACAATTTGCAGCCCTTTTAGTGTAAGCTTTCCGCCAGTTTGAAATCCTTGAAGCAGCTTTTTTCAGGTTTGGAAAAGGACCTGTGCTAGCGAAGGGCAGCAGTGAGTGTTTGAAGAACCAATCACAGGAACTACAACACCACTTCTGCTAGCATTTTTATTTAGTCTGTATTGAATACCTGGTGAAAGGAGTAAAAATGCTCAACCTTTTTTAAAGAAGAAAAATAATAGGCATGAAATAGGTATTTTTTATGGTGTTTTTTATTGTAGCTTCTCCCACCAACAGTCTTTAGTTATGAATAAATCTGTCTTTCCAGTTTGACGTTTGGTTCGAGAACCGGCTATGTGAACCACCCCACCACCACCCCCCCACCTTGTGGGGTGTGTTTTCCTCGTGTTTGTTGTGCTACTGCTTTAGTTCAGCTGGATCTCCTGTGCCAAGCTCTTTGTTTGGTCTGTAGGATGGTGGAGAAGGCCCTGATATGGTTCTGAGATGGGCTGTGTGCTCTCTGGGAGCTAAATTCAAATAAGCCACATCTTGAAGATAAAGATTTATAGATTGCCTACTAATAATACCTATTCTGTCTCTTTTGAGTGGCCTCAGTAGTGCCATGCTTAGGTGGAGGCCAGGTAAATGCTTGTATTTGTGTGGGCCCTTGTGTGCTGAGAGAACTGCATCTAGAGGGGAAGGAGCATGCGCCACCTGTGGCAACTGACAGGTGAAATGGCCATCACTGTTTTCTCAGGGAGTTTTATCGCACTGATATACTGCTTAAAAACTTAACACTGTTCAAATAAGCAAAAATTGGTTTGGGGTATTTTTTCAAAAAGATATGTAGTCTTTGCTGTTTGTGATCACATTCTGTGAAGGATGTCATTGTGGTGTGTTAGCTAAATGGGCATAATTTTTTGTTTCGTAAGGGGAAAAAGAAGGGAGAGAGCTGAGTTAAATATATTTATCTTGGCAAGCTAACTTTTTTGTTGCTTTTTGTTACTTTCTGATGGCATACCAGGAGAAAGAAATGTTTTAAGAAGCTTCAGCCTTGACAGCTGCTGTGTTCCTGGGACCACATGTGGTGGCTTTTGAGGGAGAAAGAGAATACTGTGCTACTCACAGATGGTAAAAGACACTAAACCTTAAAGTAAAACAGCATGAAATTGTGGTCTTCTCATCTCACCTTTTGACCCAAGCTTCCTCTGTAGAGGATTTTTAAGTCATTATTTTAATGATGTTATGGCATTTATTTAAGCTTTGGCTGCCTTAATGATTATGGAGAAAAGTGCTTATTTAAAGAATAACAGTAGAATTTTACAAGAGAATCTTTATTCTTTAAGAAAAAAGCCACAAATTTTCAGTTGATTACAGCCAGGTCAGTGTTGACTTCTTGCTGTATCACACAGTGATTACATTTCTTTGCATAGTTTGATTTAACTGTCTTGCACTGAAATATTAAGTGTAGTGTGGGAGAGGAGGAACAATTCTGGTTCTTAGAATCATAGAATCTCTTGGGTTGGAAGAGACCTTGAAGATCATTGAGTCCAGCTACAGCCTAACCCCACCTAGTCCATCTCTAGATCATGTCCTCAGGCACATCTAAATGCCTTTTAAATACCTTCGTGGTGTGGTGACTCCACCACTTTCCTGGGCAGCCTGTTTCAATACTTGACTACCCTTTCAGTAAAGAAATTATTCTTGATGTCCAACCTAAGTACACCTCCCACTGTACTTGAAGAGCAGGTTAGAGAACATCTGAGGAACTTGTAGGTGCACAAGTCCATGGGACCTGATGAAATCCACCCGTGGGTCCTGAGGGAACTGGCGGATGTAGTTGCCAAACCACTTGCCATTGTATTCGAAAAGTTGTGACGATCTGCTGAGGTCCCTGATGACTGGAAGAAAGGGAACATAACCCCCATTTTTAAAAAGGGGAACAAGGAGGACCCAGGCAACTACAGGCCGGTCAGCCTCACCTCTGTGCCTGGCAAAGTCATGGAGCAGATTCTCCTGGGTACATGGAGAACAAGGAGGTGGTTGGTGACAACCAACATGGCTTCACGAAGGGCAGATCGTGCCTGACCAACCTGGTGGCCTTTTATGATGGAGTAACAGCATTGGTGGACAAGGGATGACCAACGGATATCATCTACCTGGACTTGTGCAAAGCCTTTGACACTGTCCCGCACGACATTCTTCTCTCTAAACTAGAGAGGCATGGGTTTGA
>VXBZ01004951.1:123297-181413 GCA_013399135.1 Heliornis fulica | reverse complement strand
TACCTCAAGGGGGCCTACAAGAAAGATGGGGAGAGGCTGTTCAGTAGGGCCTGTTGTGATAGGACAAAGATAATGGTTTTAAAATAGAGGGAGGGAGATTTAGATTGGATATCAGAAAAAAGTTCTTTACTGTAAGAGTGGTGGAGCACTGGAACAGGTTGCCCAGGGAGGTGGTGGATGCCCCATCCCTGGAGAAGTTCAAGGCCAGGTTGGATGAGGCCCTGAGCAACCTGATCTAGTTGGGGGTGTCCCTGCTTCTTGCAGGGGGTTTGGACTAGATGACCTCTGTGAGTCCCTTCCAACTCTAATCATTCTACGATTCGATGATTCTATGTTAAACAAGACCAGTCCCAGCACTGAGCCCTGGGGGACACCACTTGTGACCTGCCACCAGCTGGATTTAACTCCATTCACCACAACTCTCTGGGCCCGGTCGTCCAGCCAGTTTTTAACCCAGAGAAGAGTGTACCCATCTGATCTGTGAGAGGCTAGTATCTCTAGGAGGATGCTGTGGGAGACAGTGTCAAAGGCTTTACTCAAGTCCAGGTCGACAACATCCATAGCATCCACTGAGCAGGTCCCCTTGTCGTAGAAGGAGATTGGGTTGGTCAGGCACGATCTGCCCTTCATAAACCCATTTGACTGGGCCTGATCACCTAGTTTTCCTGCATTTTTCCCGCCACCTCTTTCCTCACCTGTCCTTCTTGAAGAGTTTGTACCCATCCATCACAGCATTCCGGGTGTGAGTAATCCCACCATGTTTCTGTGATGGCAAGTAAATTGTAGACTTAGTTCCAGTCTCTTCTGGAGACTGGGAAATTGCAAGTTCCATAATGTTGCACATTCTCAGCACACATTAAGGGCTTAACTGTGCTTTTAATCCAAAACAAGACACTCACCCTCTCTTATTCCTACTTGTCTTCCTGTACTCCCATTTTGAGATTGGGCCTTGCTTCATCCTGAGCAGTAGGCTAGATCTTCTACCTGCTGGCAAGTGAGAAGAGATCTCGACTTTGTCATTGTTGGAGATATGTGGTAGCACAAAAGGTGCAAAGCAGGTGCAGGGTTTCCTAGCTTCTCGATGTCTTAAGGGGTTTGGGTTGGGGGTTTAATTGGTTATTTTTTTGCTTTCTTTGAATAGTTTTTTTGTGGTGTTTTGTTGGTGGATTTTTGGCGGGAGGAAGTGTGGGTTTAGGAGGGTATTTGGGTTTGTTTGATGTTTCTTTTTTAATGACAGACAAAAATGGCCATATTTTAAGAAATTTGTGATTTGGTTCAATATCAAAGGCAAGTTCATGCTCTTATTTCTAATTTGCTGGAAGTTGCACCCTCATGGCCTTTTTTTGCTCACAAAAAAGGAAGCTCTGGAATAGAGAATGAATGAATGATAGTCAACAAAGTCATGGTTTTTGCTTGTTAATTGATGTTGCACGAGGAATGCTTGTTCATTTACCAAGATGTAATCCTCAGCTTAGGATAGCTGCAGGCAATTCATCTACTTCTCTTGGCTGTAGAAGTGCTGGAGAATTTGATGGTTACTGTGCGTTTCTGTTGTATTTTACCCGAGGAAGATTGTGTTACAGTGATGCAGTACTTTGTAACGACAGGGATAGGTGGAATAAAACCATTTAATGTCTTGATCTGGCACTGCAGTTACTAGTGGTATTAATCATTATTGTATATTTCTTGTATACTTTTTTGGTCTTAGATTCTGAGTCTTTTTTTGAAATCAGTTTTCGACCAACCTTAACCCCCAGAATAAATGAAAGCTAAGTTAATACATTTGGGTTTGAATTACAGTCTTCTGGAATATCAGAATTTTCATTCAGTCAGACATAGTTAATGACAACTTAATTTACTTGTTTCCTAGAAAAAAATAAAGTACATCATTATTGTACTTCACTATTTTCTGTTACACCTTTCTTTTAAACAAACTGCGGGAGGATTCATGGCCTTGTGTTGCTAAGGGCCTAATGCTTTAGAAAGGGATGTTGTTACTGCTTACGCTCACAGGTAGTGGAGATTTTTAGGCTTATGCAATAACTGTAGTGAAAATTTCTGTGGTCCAGTGCATTAAATGGAGATCAATTTCAGAGTGGCAGGCTACTTATGGAACCCCCCAGTGTCCTGCAAAGATAGCTTTTGTTAAAAGTGCTAGTGCCTTTGCCATTGTTTAGATATTGCAATTCATAAGTTGTAAATTACAGAAAACTTGCAGTAATTAATTGTAAATTTTTATATATTGAAATTTTATTTTTTTTTAGTGACATGCTAGAAATAGAAGCTTTGTCCTCTATCTCTGTTTAGCCTTTGCCAGAAATCCCAATTTTAAGTGTTAGTAGCAGCTGCTGAAATGTACAGTGGGGTATCACATAGAATATGGACTCATTCATAGGAAAAGTTTAATGATTCAGTAGAAAATAATTTCAGTTTTCTGAGTGCTTTAGAAATTTTATAGAGAAATATTGCTCTGTGATGTCATCTAGAAATGTGAGTAAAGTTTATTGCTGAAGAACAATGTAATGAAGATTTTGTTCTTAAACTTGGTTCTTGTCTGTGGTTTGAGAGAAATACTGGGAATGGAGTCCTTTGTTGGCATCTTTCTCCTTTTTTATTTTTTTTGCTATCGTAGTCTATACACAAGGAAGAATCACCTCCTAAATAAAAGGTTAGTGGTGAAAGCCAACAAGGCTTCTTTAAGGGCAAATTGCGCCTGACAAATTTGATGGCCTTCTATGATGGGGTTAGAGAGTTGTTGGATAAGGGAAGTAACAGACATCATCTGCCTGGACTTGTACACTTGACACTCTCCCACATAACATCCTTGTCTCTAAACTGGAGAGACATGGATTTGATGGATGAACCCCTTGGTGGATAAGTAAGTGGCTGGATGGTCGCACTGAAAGATTTGTGATTAATAGCTTAATGTCCAAGTGACCGGTGGTGTCCCACAGGGGTCAGTATTGGGGCCAACACTGTTTAATAGCTTTGTCAGAGACATGGACAGTGAGGTCAAGTGCATCCTTAGCAAGTTAGCTGACAGCACCAAACTGTGTGGTGAGACTGACACGCTGGAAGGAAGGGATACCATCTAGAGGGACCCTGACAGGATTGAGAGGTGGGCCTGTCTGAACCTTATGAAGTACGGCTGTGTGCAAGGTCCTGCCCATGGGTCAGGGCAATCTCAAGCACAGCTGCAGGCTGGGTGGTGAATGGATTGACAGCAGCCCTGAGTAGAAGGACTTTGGGTGTGATGATGGATGAGAAATTGAGTACGATATGGCATTATGCACTTGCAGCCCAGAAGGCCAACTGCATCCTGGGCTGCATCAAAAGAAGTGCGGCCAGCAGATCGAGAGAGGTGATTTTGCCCCTCTACTCTGCTCTGGAGACACCCCACCTGGAGTCTAGCTCTGGTGTCTCCAGTACAAAAGACATAGACCTGTTGCAGTGAGTCCAGAGGAGGCCACAAAGGTGCTGGAACACCACTCTCATGAAAACAGGCTGAGAGAGTTGGGCTTGTTCAGCCTGAAGAAGAGAAGGTTCCAGCAAGACCTTATTACAGCCTTCTAGGACCTGAAGGGTCTCTGGAAGAGCTGGAGAGCAACTGTTTCTCATCAGGGAGTGTAGTGACAGGACAAGAGGAAATGGCTTTAAACTGAAAGAGGGGACCTTTAGATTAGATACAAGGAAGAAATTCTTCCCTGTGAGGGGGGGGAGGCCCTGGTACAGGTTGCCCAAAAAAGCTGTTACTGCCCCCTCCCTAGCAGTGTTCCAGGCCAGGTTGGATGGGGCTTTGGGCAACCTGATCTAGTGAAGGTGTCCCTGGCTGTCATGTCAGGGGGTTGGAACTGGGTGGTCTTTGAGGTCTAATCCAACCCAAACCAGTCTGGGATTCTGTGACTCATTCTATGATAAATGTCTATTTTTTTGAATAGAAGGAATTGTAGCAAATACCTCTCTAAATATAGAACCAAGATCATTGTATGAATATATTGGAAAAAAAGTCTAATTCTTCAAGCAAGTTGTAAGTTGGCAGTATTTTTAATCCTCACTCTTGCATTTTATGTTAAATACTGAAATTCTTATCATAGTTTAGTTATTTTTTCAACTGTCACAGCTTAATTTAATTTGTTTTGTAGAAAATACCATGTTGTTTACAAAGACATCCTCTCTAACTGAACTCATGCACCCAAACATGAACCTCTAATGAGATTCAGATGTAATATTCTGTCCTAACAGTAATCAAGACCAAAGGCAAGGATCATCTAAGTGTGTGGTTGCCATAGTACACTGTCTTTGCTATGGTTTCTTGAATCTGTTGCTCTTTATTTGATCTGAATGGCAATTTAAATGGGAATGATAGTGTGGTGAACTGCTGGTCTTTCTGTCTTTATCCATAATGTGGTTAGCAACATTGAATAGTTGTTATTAGGAGCTTTTCTTATTTCCTCTATTTTTCTTTCTCCTCTTGCTGTGATTTTGAAAGGATTCGTATCTGTGCTATTCTGTAGGCTAACAGTGCTGCTTTTTCTCTTGAATACCAACCTGGATTTATCCTTATCTTCACTACTGTTACCATAAAAGCAGCGCTCTGTGTAGGTTGTTCTACCCTAGCAAATGCTCTCTTTAAAAATCAAATTCTTTCAGTAAGTTTAGAAAGGAAATAGGGCATGGATGTAAAAAGCCATTTGTTGTCCAGAATTTCCCTTTTCAAACTGTAATATTGTGTAAGGAATTATCAACTAATTTTTTTGACTTTGTGCTATTTCAGTATTGTGGTTGACATCATGCATGATACTAGTTAAAAAACCCAAAATAACACCAACACCCACACCTTCAAGAAAAAAACCAAACCTCAAACCACAAGAATCCCATCATTCCACCATTTCATTTAAGCCATCACTGAGGAAGTTCAAGCTTATCTTGGCAGTTGACTGATGTGCTCAAAGAGTTCATAGAGAAGCAAACAGAACAACATGTAAGTGCTGGTTTGATCTTTGAGTCTCAACCAGCTATTTCCATACATTCACAACTGTCATGGTAAAACCTGTGCTCAGTGACAGTTACAGATCCTCTGCAAGTTGGTTAGATCGTGTCTGTGAATTTAAGCTTCCTTGTTTTCAACATTCGATTAAAAAAGCAAAAAACCTCAGGATCCTTCAACAAAGCCAGAGCAGCCTCACTTGTATTTACACTAAAACCCCCAACATACATGAGCAAGAGCAGCATGTTTGCCTAGGAGGGGTTGGCGTAGTTGTTTTGTGGGCGTGGAGGGATGGTTTGAAGAAATTTTCACTGCTGCTCAGTGACTTTGGTTTATTCTGGGGCTCACAACTCCGTAAGCGGCCTATGGCTCATGAGCAGTCAGTGGGAGCAGGGAAGGACTGGAATAGTGGTCATTGCAGAGAAGTGGACTGGAAATTAAAATAGAGACCACCTAGCTACCACAGATCATGAAGGAAAGCAGTACCCATACATCTCCTTGTGGTCACAGTGCATCCTAGGATTCTTGCTTCTCTGCCACTTAAACTCAGAGGGAAGAGAGGTGGCTGGTTGCATAAAGTTGTATTAACAAGAGGAAGCTTTTTGGGGTTTATAGAGTTTTGTAGGTGCTGGAAGTAATATGGACCAGTCTTCAAAGTCTGGCTGATTTTCTTCTCTTGATGTTTTCCTGCTTACATTTTATAATATTGTGTAAGGTGTGAAGTTTGTTTCTCACTGCTGATTTTGTGGTTAGATACTTGTCAGGAGTAAAAATTTCTCCCTCCTCTTCCGTTATCTCTGTTGTAGTTAATCAAAGCCTTGTAGTGTGAGTTTAGGAAGTTTATATGGTTGAAAGGTAATGCTTTATGGTTAGTCAGCTTTAGAGTAGTGATTGGAGGATACTGAGTCTTCTGAAAGTTTCATGGTGTCTGCCAAATGAAAGCCACCTTGGTATGTTCTTCACGATAGGAGGAGGGCGACAGCTCTTCTCTCTATCTAGCCTTTGGTAGATTTAGTCTGGCAAGCCTGGAATGATTTTTGAGCTTGACCTCAGTAGCTTGACAGGGGGATTGATGAACTTGGTGATAATATAAATTTGATAATACTTGCTCACATTGCGGGAAGTTTCCTGAAGAAATACAGAACAAGTGTGCAAAATTGAGTATGACATTGATTTTTGTTTCTCAGAGGCAATTGCCATTGAATTCTGGGTAAAGTAATGTAATAATGTTGTGAGAAACCAAAATATTTCCAGGTACAGCACCATGTTTTGTAAGGTATAAGCGGGGGAACTAAAAAATCCCACAAACCCACTAGAAAATCAGTAATGCTTGTTATAGCTAATGTGGCTGGAAAATTGATTATAACTTTTTTTTTCTACTGATATTTTACCCAAATGCAATAATGAAGCCATGTCTTTAGACAGCTTCTGTAGTGAATATATTGTGCTTGCTTTCATCAGCTTGTTGAGTTGAAATGAAAAAGGAAATTATAAACAAAGAAACTTGAAGATTTGTAAGACTCCAAAGGTCAAAAAAAAAGTGTTTGACTTGCTTACCGTAAGAGGTGGCGTTACTGAGGATTACATACTCAGTCTGAACTATTGACTTTAACACATACATTAATAAGAAAATTATTCCATATTAGACTAGCAAAATTTACTGACATTTCTGTTAGTTGCCCAGTTTTTTAATTAAAAAGATTTTTGAAAAAGAGTAAGTCTTAGGTCTTAAGCTTGTCAGTATCTTAATTTAGAAAACGTTTTATCATAGCTGCAGCTAAGAATATCAGATCTTTTAAGCCAGAAAACAAAAGCCTGCTCCTTCTTGAGAAAAATAGCAAAGAACTTGCATATTAGTTGTATTGTTTCTGATTATGTATCAAAATGTTTCTGTGCTTCTAAAAGCTCCTTTTTATTCTAACTCATTAAATAATCTGGCAAGCCATCTGGCATGTGCATGTGCAAAAGGAAAAAGAAATGTAGGCTTTTGGTTAGTAACAACAGAAAATCCCCCATCCCTGCAGCTGAGTCTGCATCTTATGAAATTTTTATGAACTCATGTGACTCTTAACTTCCGGTGGTTAACTGTTACATACCATGTATAGAGGTTGATTATCCCTCTCATCTTGTTTGATCAGTTTAACTTACTGCCACATTGTCATAAAAGAAAAGAGGAGGTTTGTTTTATTGGGCATCGGGCACAACATAAGCTCTCGTGAGCAGCAGGTAGCATCTTCTCAGACAGGGAAGCCTGTGTGCACCGGCTGGTGCTTTCCCTTGTGTTAAAGCAGAATCCCTGTGGTATCTAACAGCAACAGGCCAGCCTGTGCCCATTTTGTTTGGCTCGACGCTTATTTGAAGGTACAATTCAGGTTTAGAAGTGGATGTACTGAGGTGGATATTGGTTTGGGCAGGTTTTGATACGCAGTGCTTTCTGAGGGAGCCTCTCAATGTGGGGAGCTGCTGTGCACTCTCACTCACTTAGAAATCCTCAGGCCCATAGCTTGCTCTGGCCTTAGGGGCAAGGTCTGGTTGTTAGCAGAAACCCCCCTGTTCACTGGTGTCTGCTGATGTGACAGTGTTTCTGTGGTATTAGGTATCTGTGTGAGGGCAGTAGGTGTTTGGGGGGGTCCCAGGGGTGGGGTGGCTTGGGGAGGAGGCCATGAGCCGAGATGGTTGTGACCAATTCATGTGCTGCGTCAAGACTGCTGCCAGTTGGAGGAACTCTTGGCTCAGATGTGTTCCAGATAGAGTGGCAGCCACGGGAGCAGGAGATATGGAGAGAGGCTCTTGAGAATAGGGAGTAGCTGCTCTGAAAGATGCTACTGGAGACATTTGAAGGGACAGACTTGGATGACAGAAGAGGGAGACTTTAGGATCATATAGGAACTCCAGAACAATGTTAGAGAGATCCCCAGAAGAGGATTCGAGCAGCATTTGTGGGACCCCATGGTAGCCCCAGGAATATATGTGCAGCATGGCTGATCTGCTTAACTTCCATTCTGGCCTGCACCACTTCTCCTGACAGTGAAGTCAGGTAGTTTGTAACATCGTGCCTGTATCTGAGATGAAAATGTTTTGGTATCTGAGCCCCTTTGGTCTTATACTGTGTGTCAGTCAGGAGATGGTGTCTGAAGCCGAGGAAGCCTTGATAGCCATCATCATTGAAGCGTGTTGAGTTTCATAAATCAATTAAAGCATCCTAATAAAAAGCAGTTTAGTTATCTGTGGGGTGCGAGGAATTTTAGGAATTGTATACTAATGCTTTCCTGTGGGGTTTTAAAAATTATCTCTTACCTTTCTTCCTGCAGCATATTGTAAATCTGACAAATTCACACACTGATCTTGCACTATGATAAAATCAGGTGTTTAGTGAGAGAATTTAGCTTCCTATTTGTTTCCAACCCACTGGATTTTTGTGCTCTTTAGTCACTCAAACACACAAGATTTGCTTTTAAATACAATGTTACAAAATATCATTGCACTGGTTTGAAACATTCGGTGAAGTTTTTGTTTTTGTTTTTTTTTTTTTTTTAAATATATTAACATATTGTACTAGTACCAATAACGCTGGCAGTGCTGAAGTGAAAGATTAATTTTAAAAAACCCAACAACCCCAAAACCAAACCAAATGCAACTGGTAAAAAATAACGTGGTAGTGAGAAGTATCATTTTTGTCCCCTTAAAGTACATCTCTCTCTGAATTCTTCTGCTCGAGTTTGTATTGTGAGTTGAGGTTTTTATGGATACGCAGACTCTCAAACAACATTTGTTTGTAGGATAGGCTACAGGAGTGAGGGCGCGGTGCAGCTTTCTGAGCTGTGCAAGGTGTACCTGAGTAGTAGCAGCTCCCCAGTGCACCAAGAATCGTATGACAATACTGAGGACGTAAATGCTTCTACAGTTACCATTTTCTATAATAGATATAGTCATTATATAATGACCATATATAACACAGCACAGTAGCTGTCACAAACCATTTTTCCTGTTAGGAGGACTGCAATTTTTCTCTTTTATAGTTGATATTTCAGTGCATTAGTGTACTGACCATAATGACAGTGACTTTCTGATTTAATTTTTTTTGCTTCCTTTTATAGTGGATTTGGTGTAGCAGATAAAACTGATTAAAATGACCAAAATAAAAAAGTGAGGAAAAAAAATGCAGTTATTCCTTTTTTTTTTTCTCTCTGGTTGCTGTGACCACTTTCTATTATTTGTCAGAAGTTTAGACAGTTCAGTGGCAGTTTTTCAGGCACTTTTTCCTGAGTGTGGACCTCAGCAGTCTACAGGATGATGAATTGAGTTGTGGGTCTTCTCCTATGGAGTCTCCATGTCTTCTTAGAGAATGTCTTTTGGCGTGAAATACTTTCTGCAATGACAGTTACTGCTTAAAATGTCCTCTGTGTGCATTGTGTCTGCCCATAAGGCCTTTGTCCTTGAAAGGAAAGCTCTCTGAAGAAGAAATGGAGGTTGGGAATCTCCATATTCTTTGGTTCTATTGATGTTACCACCAGATAGGTGGCTATGAAACCTATGTGGGCCTTCTGTGGATGTGACAAATTATTTTACACTATATTTTACAGAAGTAATTAAAACAGGCCTCCTAGAGTTGCAGATTACCTCCAAACTGTGAAAATACTCTGGATAAATCTTTAATCTCTGTCAGAAATGTAAGTTACCTCTTCACCTCTTCTAACAGCAAGATTACACACACACACACAAAAATAAATGTAACCAGTATCAGCGTGTTTTATACGGACAGGGACACTGTTTTGCTGATACTTGCTCTTCTGGTCACAGAATCACAGAATGTCAGGAGTTGGAAGGGACCTCAAAAGATCATCTAGTCCAACCCCTCTGCCTGAGCAAGATCACCTAGATTAAACCACACAGGAACGTGTCCAGTTTGGTCTTGAATGTCTCCAGAGAAGGAGACTCCACAACCTCTCTGTGCAGCCTGTCCCAGTGCTCTGTCACCTTCACAGTGAAAAAGATTTTCCTTACGTTCAGATGGAACTTCCTATGTTCTAGCTTGGACCCATTGCCCCTTTTTCTGTCACTGGCCAACACTGAGAAGAGCCTGGATCTGTCCTCCTGACACTTGTCCTTTACATATTGATAAACATTAATGAGATCACCCCTCAGGCTCCTCTTCTCCAAGCTGAAGAGACCCAGCTCCCTCAGCCTGTCCTCATAAGGAAGGTGTCCCACTCCATCATCTTGGCGACCCTGTGCTGGATTCTTTCAAAGAGTTCTATGTCCTTCCTGAACTGAGGGGTCAGTATTGCTTTCTCAGTGGTAGTCAGGAAAGAAAAGAANTGCCCCATGTCCTGTCCCCACAGGCCACTGAGAAAAGAGGTTGGCCATCTCCCTTTTTCTCCCACATTTCAGATATTGATAAACATTGATGAGATCCTCTCTCAGACTTCGCTTCTCAAGGCTGAACAGCCCGAGCTCATTCAGCCTTTCCTCACAGGGAAGATGCTCCAAGGCCTTAATCAGCTTTGTGGCCTCCTCTGGTCTCTCTCCAGGAGATCCCTGTCTGTTTTGTACTGGGGAGACCAGAACTGGACACAGGACTCCAGGTGAGGCCTGACTAAGGCAGAGCAGAGGGGGAGGATCACCTCCTTTGACCTGCTGGCTATGTTCCTCTTAATGCACCCCAGGATACCATTGTCTTTCTTGGCCACCAGGGCACACTGCTGACTCATGGCCAATCTCCTGTCCACCATGACCCCCAGGTCCTTCTCTGCAGAGCTCCTCTCCAGCAGGTCACCCCCAGCCTGTACTGATACCTGTGGTTGTTCCTTCCCAGGTGCAAGACCCTACACTTGCTTTTACTGAACCTCACCAGGTTCCTTACTGCCCAGCTCTCCAGCCTGTCCATGTCTCACTGAATGGCAGTAGCATTCCTGCGTGTCCACCACTCCTCCCAGTTTTACCATCACTGTACTTGCTGAGGGTGGACACTATTCCCTCATCAGGGTTGACGATTAAGAAGTTAAATGAGACTGGACCCAACACCAACCCCTGGGGAACACCGCTAGTCACAGGTCTCCAGCCAGAGTCTGCTCCACTGATCACCACTCTCTGGGCCCAGCTCATCAGCCAGTTCTCAACCCACCTCACCATTCACTCATCTATCCCACACTTTCTCTCTTTGTTATCAGGATGTCATGGGAGAGTATCAAAAGCCTTGCTGAAGTCAAGGTGGATGCCATCCCCTTCTCTCCCTCCATCCACCCAGCTGGTGATGACATTGTAGAAGGCTGCGAGGATGGTCGAGCTTGATCTTAGGGATCTGAACAAGCTCAGCCTGCCGGAAGCAAAGTCTTAATGTCTGGATTTCACAATCTCTGCAGGCTCATTTATTAGCTTCACTCATGTCTTCACCACTTTGTTTTGCTACAACCTTTTTTTCCCATGATGCTAATAACTTTCCTGATTCTAAATGTAATTTAATACTAAGTTTGGAAATGTGTCCGAGCACTGATGTTCTGTACCCTGATGGGATGGTTAGGGACAAGAGTTACGAAACAGGAATGTTCTTCATGGCCATTTCTGCCCTTCATTGGGCAGAAAAAACTCAAACTGGTGTGCTGAGGTGCCTGGGGACAATGTGATGACAAGTGAGATGGAAGTGGGATCTGATCAGTTGTAGCTAATGCCTTCAGTCAGTTATACTGGATTTCTTGTCTGATGAGTCTTGCTAACAGCATCAGCTGGTGACTCTGCTGTCCTTATCCCAAAAAGGTTAGTGAGATTTGAATGAGTGAGATGTTCTGCTGCTGCCAGGATTTATGCTACACTGAGTTGTTATCTGAGTTGTTACCAGAGTAAATGAGTTCCTTGTTATATGACCTGCTTAAAACACTTTTACGAAAAGGTCTCTTAGCTAAGTTTTATGGGAAATGACTCTTACTCGTGTGCTTCAGGAATTTCATTTTAATACATCTAATTGCTTTTAAGAAAGTTTGAAGCATATACTCTGTAACCAGAAAAAAAAAGAAACCACAAGAAATCTCATTTTCTTTTCTACAGAATGCATCAAAATCAAAGATGAAGAAAAAAGCAACTAAAACCCAAGAAGCAAAAAAAATCTTGAAGAAGAAATTTAAAGTCAACACAAAAATAGTCTTTACTGAAGATGGAGAGGTAAGATCAATTCAAAATAACTGGTTTTTGATGGGAACTGGATTTGTAGCTTCCATAAAGACAAAAATGCATATATTTTATACCTATATAAAAAGATAGACCTTTCAATAGTGTAGTCAGAATTGGTTTAAGTTTTGCAAAACTGTTCAGTTTCCATTTAGAATTCGATTCCCCTGGGGAAGGACCGGAATGTTGAGTACTGACCTCTTTTCAGCCTTGTATGTGTAAGATACTGTGTAAGAGCTGTTAGTGGATGTAGAGAACCCTACCTCTTTTCTGCCTATTATCTTCAGTTTCAGGTGGAATCAGGAGCCTTTTTCCCCCCCTACAGAAACATAAACCAATTTTCCTGTAGGTATTTGTCAGAGTTCTCCCAAGTCTTGAAGTTGTACTGGAATTAAAGGAAGTCCCTGCTTTTCTTTCCAGTACTCATGATTTCTAGATTTAATGTTTTCTTAGGGAAGCTACAGAAGTACCAGTTTTACCTACTGCTGCTGATGTAGCAGTGCATAGAAATTTACCAGTAATTTAATGGGATCTTTTAATAGCCCCTGGAAAAACGTATTGATTTTATACTGAAAGGAACTATTGTGGATGCTAGTCACTGTAGGGTTTCATTGTGGCAATAACCTCACTAGCAAGTCTCCACGCTCCATAAACTTTTCTAACATTTGATTTCACAGGTTCAGATGCTGTGTACGTTGTTTTTCCATTTCCAGCATTAAGAAAAAAGTAGCATATTTTTTTACTCGAGATTAATTTCAGTAAGGCATAAACTGAGACAGAGGTGACCTTTACAAGTATATAATTTGCTTTTGTGACCAAATAAGATAAAGCAATTTTATATTGCAGGTGAAGGGAATATAGACATATAATTATTGACATCAGACAAAATTGAAAAGGTTTTAGAGGTTGCCCCATTGACTGGGAATTATATCTGCAGATATTTTTAGATACACAAAAGCTGTTGTCTCATCTTAAAATACGTATGTAAATGTTTTATATGCCTATTCAACGAAGCAGATAGGAATGAAGATGAAGAAAAAAAAATACTACAAAGATTGTAGTTAGAAAAATAACAGGGTTGGCTTATTTGAGGACACATAAAGTTTTCATCTATGGATGATGTTCCAGCTTTTTTTCTGTGCTATGTAGAACTGTGCTTTAGTTTTACTGTTCTGCTCCACATCCTTCTCTTATATTTCTTAAAGGAGTTTTATTTTATGAATCTTTCTAGAAAATACAAGTAGACAAACTCCATTTTATAAAAGGAAGTGGAAACAGGAGGTTGGGCTTATCAGTGTTCAGGTGAATAACACCCTGTATGCAGTAGGGAGTCCTAAACACGTTTGGTTTTGTATTTGTATCTCTAAGGCAGTCTATATTTTCTGCCATATAGGTATTTTTTTAAGAGTTACTACTCTAACACTCTGTAATCAAGAATGATATTGCAAAGACTACCCCAAATGCTTGCTGCCTGCTCATACCACAAGGTCTAAGCTATTTGGTGATAAGTCTTTGTAGTCTTTGTGTTCACTTTAGAATTTCAGTTATTTAAGGGAGACTGGATGTGTTCAGCCTGTGATCCACAAGTCAAGCTTGGATCATCAAACATTTCCAATCCAGATTTTGTACAATAAATAATAAAACCGTCTACATCTGTTCTCCTTGCTACCTCGAAAATATGAACCTGCAGTCTTGGTTTTCCATGTACTGTTTGGTGAAGGTTGATCTCATTTTTGCCTCAGTTAATATGTTGGTATATTGATTTTTTTCATGGCAACACACTGTTTAGTTTTACTAGTGTATTGTTCTATTGCATGTGTTTTGGAGAGCCTTTATGAAAAAAAAATCATTTCTTTGCCAGAATGACTAGCAGGATTATAAATGACTTTTTCAATTAGACAAAGAGAGAAAATAAGGGAAGAAGTTCAAGTGAATCCATTAAACACTAGTAAGGTGTCATGGAAGCATTTCCAAATACTCACTTTTGACTGAATGTGATGTTAAATAAGACATCTGAAATTGTTTTGTCCAAAAGTTTTGTTTCTTTGTTTCCTCTGCAAATGACCTTTTTATTTAGTCTAGAAAAAAAAGAATGTATTGGAATATTTAGGGCATCCAAACTTTGAAATGGAAAAAAGTATTAAAACCATTATTTTTCTTATTGACATGTATAATGCAGTTAGTGCAGCAGTGGCCACCTGTGCAGAAATCCAGTTTGGCAAAAGCAGATGAGGAAGATGATGCCAGTGGTATCAACTTGGTTAAAGCAAAAGAAATACTGCAGGAAGAAGACAAATTCGACAAAGAAGAATACAGGAAGAAAGTAAAGGAAAAACATAGGGTAAGTTGCCTTCTGCTTCAATTACTGGAGTGCAGAAACTGCTATTGAGATTTGTGTTGATCAGTGAGGAAAAATACTTAAAGATATTGCGAAATAATATAGTACAAGTTCATTTATAGTCATTATTTTTCAGGATTTCAGGACTGCATTGCACATGGGAAGATTGTTGTGACATAAGTGGCTGAGTAACACAAAGCCTTATGCAATATCAGTTGCAGAATCTTTTATGAGTTTAGGTGGAAGCATTTTTATTTTTTGTAAAATGCAGCATTCAGTGGAGGGGTTTGCTCTAACAAATGCTGAAGATGCTTTGGGGGAGGGGAAGTAAGAATGTCTCTGAAATGTCTTCAGAGTACCACTTCTTTAAAATTAGTATTACATTTCAGGTAGGCAGAAATACTAACATTTTCCATCAGTGTTATTAGGGCTATCAGAACTTTAATGAATTATTCAAGTAGTGTAATATAATTTGGGCTGTAGTTTGAAAACTTCAGTATCTGAAATCTGTTTTCTCTCTGGCATTTAAAAAACTTCTAATTGCAGACCATAAGTTTGCAAACTGCTCTGTATTACCTGTCATGGACCAAAGCAGAGTTTTTTGACCTTGTCATGTACCTGTCACATGGAACACAGCCGAATGCCTTTGAGTTCAGGGATCATTCTGTTAGTCATTGTGAGAAGGGTTTGGATTTCTTCAGATAACTGATAAATGTGAGATCCCACAGCTACATGTTATTAAAGGTCTGCTTTATGTGCAAAGCTTCTAATTTCTAAAGCATTAAAAAGTGTTGTTTTAGTGCCTTGCTCTGCAAATGCTGACTTTAGCCACTGATTGCTAGTAATTAGTTCAGGATGCTCCAGTACCTTTTAAGGTTTGTATTTGAACAAATTAATTTGGAGGGGATTTGTGAAAGCTGCATTTAGGCACTGAAGTATTCCAGCTGCAGTTGAAGCATACTTCACACATTGAATTTGAAAGACTACTCCTGTAGGCCTTTTATAGTCATTTGACATCTACAAAATGTTCACCTCTTCCTTAGTGAAGTGTTGCCTTTGAAAGTAGCTGCGGAAAAGTAACGTTTTCTGTGCTATAGGGGAAATCACAGTCAATTGTACAGAAAGCAGTGCTATCAGATTTCAAGGATGCTGCTATATAAACGTGGAAGGAGAAATTAATTTCTGACTTTGCAATCAATCTGATATTCACAACAAAATTTGTATACTTTGATGCTGTTGTGTGTTTGACATCAGAATTCAGTGTTTAAATACTTCATCACTTGGTCTGGTAACAGCTTCGTCATTATAATGCCAAAGAGAACAAATAACATTGATCAGATATTTACCCGCATTAAAACAATTAAGTATGGAGATACTACGAAAAGAGGGCGGACTCATTTCAAAAGCGAGGCAGACAAAGCAAACAGGACTGGCCACATCATGATATCGTGGGTTTTTTCTGTAGTTATGGAAAGTGTCAAGTTCTTGTAACCTACTGCATGAGTGTTTTGCACCTAATTATTATTCTTTATGAAATGAAATAAATGAATGGTGGAAAAAGGTAAAAGAAGGAAATATTTTTTTAAAACTAAGACTTCTGATTGAGGTACAGGGCCTTGTGAATCTGGTTTTTAGTGCTGCTTTAACATGCATGCAATGACTGAAGCATTCATTTGGGTAGTTGTGGTTTAACAATTTGAGGTGAAAGACCTTCATATGGTAAATTCTTTATATATCATGAGATATTCAGTTTCCTGGTTGTCATTTAATTTTTGAAATGATCTTATGAATATTTTAGTGTCCTGATAACCAAATTTAAAGCAGGTGAAACTTGAAAGAAGGGGCAGGAAGGTGATAGGTGGGAGGTCAGGAATTACTTTGATAGACCCTCATTTACCTCCCTGTCATCTCACTGGCCTTATGGTTAAGGTTGATCCTTTGATAGAACAAGGGGCAATAGGTCCAAGCTGGAATATGTGAAGTTCCATCTGAATGTAAGGAAAATCTTTTTCACCGTGAGGGTTACAGATCACTGGAACAGGCTGCCCAGAGAGGTTGTGGAGTCTCCTTCTCTGGAGACATTCAAGACCAATCTGGACGTGTGATTTAATCTAGGTGATTCTTCTCAGGTTAAGGGGATTGGACTAGATGATCTTACAAGGTCCCTTCCAACTCCTAAACATTCTGTGATTCACCGTCACTTCAGAAGGCATTCATGTTTGAGATACTTTTCATTTTGTGCATGAATTAATACAGGATGTGTAAATTCTCCCACCTCATACAGGTTTCCGTTCCCAAAAATAACATAATCACTCACCAGCAGACACTTAGTTGAGTTTGAGTCTTTGACTGGCATCTCAGTGATGTGAAGGGAACAGCTACCCAAGTTCGTGTATCGTGATTGTACTGCAGAAGCCTGATCAGGTGCCTGATCATTGTCTGAATTTGCTATTAGAAGTTTGTTTGTGTCTGTAAGCCTGACAGGCTAGTGCTAGAAGTAATTTCTTGGCCTCATTTGGAGGGAGCGGTTGAAACCTAAAAGATACTCAAGTATGTTACCAACCAGAGATATGAAAGCAACAAAAAGACTAGGAGACTCTTACTTCCATGACTTCAGATCTTCCGTAAGTACATAAGTCTTAATTCCCCTTCTTGTGTCATTGGAAGAGGAGCTTTTGAAAGTCACATACTTTAATCCTGTCTTATACACCCCCTCACTGGCATTCAGCAGCCCCTTTTATACAAAGTCTGATGAAATCCATTGCTTCTGATTGTCATTGCTTCTCCATACTTCACTGTCTGCCAAAATACATCATGGCATAGCACAAACTCTGTCATCTGACCTTTGCTTTTTGCAATAACTCTTAATTGCTGTAGAGCTTCGTCAATTTGACATCTTATCTAACAGCAGATATGACAGCACTTTGTTTCTTGGTTTTCCCCCTTGGTTACTGATTTCTCCTACAACTCAGTCACAGAATCACAAGGTTGGAAAAGACCTTTAAGATCATCAATTCCAACCATCCCTGTCCTCTCCTAAACCATATCCCTGAGCACCTCATCTACTCATTTTTTAAATACATCCAGGGATGGTGACTCAACCATCTCCCTGGGCAGCCTGTTCCACATCTCATCCACATCCCAACAACTTTTCAGTCAAGAACTTTTTCCTAACATCTAATCTGAACCTGCCCTGGTGCAGCTTGGGGTCGTTTCCCCTTGTCCTACGCCTGTCACTTGGCAGAAGAGACCGTCACCCACCTCTCTACAACCTCCTTTCAGGTAACTGTAGGCAGTGATAAGGTCTCTCCTCAGCCTTCTCTCTTCTAGACTAACCATCCCCAGCTCCCTCAGCTGCTCCTCATAAGGTTTGTCCTTCAGACCCTTCACCAGCCTGGTTGCCCTTCTCTGGACCTGCTCCAGGACCTCAATGTCCTTCTTGTAGTGAGAGGCCCAGAACTGAACTTCTTCCTAGTTTTGTGAAAAAGCCATGGTTGATTCATGGTTGGACTGGATCATCTTAAGGGTCTCTTCCAACCTTAACAATTCTATGATTATATGATTCTATGATTTTTTCCTCTCTGCTTTTGCTTCAGATTTGTTCAAGATCTTTGGTTCACTCTCTCAGCAGTTTAACTTTCTTCTGTTCCTTCACTTTAAGCAGGTTTCAGGCATCTGGATCTTGATTGATATTTTCTCCTCAGAATTCCTTTTCATTCTACTGCAGCTGATTCTTGGTGTAGTTCCCTAGTTTGTGTGTTTAGCAGCTTTTTTGTTTTTCTTCATTAAATCAGTTTTTGAAAGATTAACATATTAAACATATTAAAGTTTTTTTATAGGTAGATTAGAAGACCACTAGAAACAAAGGCTTTTTTGCTCACTATAAACTAGACATAGGTTAGATGCATTAGTAATCAAAATCTTATCTGAGGCTGAATGTATACTTATACCTGAAGTCTCTACATTGGCTTTAAAATGATGACTTAGGATAACAAAATAATTTATGAAGCCTATGACAGCATATGTTCTTTCATCCATTTTTTAATATCTTGCACATGGGCTCAGAGTTGGTTTAGATTGTGAGTGGATGTAGAAAAAGCAGGCTTTTTATAAAGCTTGTCATTTTATAGGCCATCTTCCACTGAGCATCCCTCGTGTTTTCTTCAGTATAATTTGGAAGATTAAAGATTTTTTTAAAAAGAAAAAAAAAACTCAAAATCAGAACCTACACAGAATAACTTTTTTTAGTTGAACATGGCTTGTAAGCTTAGTATGAACTTTCCTTATGAAACAGTTTCTGTTGAAGAGCAAATCTATTCACAAAGTATCCACAGCCTTTAAATCCATTTGTGAATGTCATTTAAATGAGCAGAGTTTTCAGTTCGATCAGAAGAATGGTGCATTCATGAGATGTGTGGATTAGATGAGATGTGTGTTGCTGTGCCTCAAGGCTTGTGGAAACTTGCAGAGCATTTACACTGTAATTAGGTTTCCTTCACAAGTCTCACATTTTGTTATCCTCTCCTTCATCTGCAAGCGGGGAAAATTGAGAATCAGATGGATATAAATAAATAAAAATCTGAGGTATGATTGTGATGTAATTAATGCTTATTGAAGTTTTGGAAGCTAAGTAAATTTTAGCAGTTGAGCACAAGGGAAAGGGCAGTAACACTTATCAAAATGATGTGAAAAGAATTCTGCATTAATGGATATTTAATGACAGCCTAGTGAGAGGTATAGATTTGAGCTCTTTTTGAAATATATAAAATGTTATAAACAGCAATATATGGAGAAATGAATAAAGTATTCAGAACATGTTTTCACACTCCATTTTTCAAGTTTTCAGCTGAAAATGCACTGTTGTTAGGAGGAAAATAGTGGCATAGAGGGATTCATCTCGCTTCTTAAATAACCTCTCTTTCTGTATACAATCCCAAGCTCAGAAAAATGCCCACTGGTGCTGAAGTTATAATGAATAGGAACCTTATTTCTTACCTCACTTTCCAGCAAGTAAAATATACTGTCAAGTGGGGATGATTAACATGAGAAGAGGGCTAGACGTGTTTATTTTTTCTAAATTGTTATTTTATTTGGGTGGTGTTGGTAGCAGACAAGCTGAGGCTGTCCTCACAGGCCTGGTACTGCAAGATGCAGTAGTTCTGTTCCTCCCTGGAAGATGTTAAACACCCGTGGTTGTAGACGTATGATAGCAGTTAGACTTCAGGTCATGGGAGATGTGTTTCAGAAGATGCTGCATTATAAGCATTGTACCACAACTCTCTGTTTTAAACATAATATGAATTTTGTATTTTTGAGACTCCTGGCAGAATCTTGCAGTGATTCTGCTGGTGCTGGGAAGGAACTGCAGATACTTTGTAGACCTTGTGTTACTGAAGTGGAGCCTCTTTATACTGCCTGAAGTTTGGAGCTTTGCAGGCTCTAGTGTTGCTCATGCTGTTCTTAGTTCAGTAGAAAAGGTAGAACTATTACTAATCATATGGAAACAGAGTACCTCTGTTTGGTTTGTCTCCCTGAATGCATTTGTGAATGGGAGAGTGGATAATTTTAATAAGGAGAATACACTGTGATATTTCACCCTGTGTATATTTGCTCATTTGCTCTCCCAAATATTTTTACTTAATAACGCTTTCCAAGGCTAAAAGAAGAAATTATTAATGGAAAGACTTTTATAACATAAATAACTTGCTGTTTCAAGAACAGCAAGCTGGTGAATTTATTCAATAATTTTCTGATTAAAATTAATTCCTCAAAATGAAAAATTGCAGACTGGTAAGGGGAGCTAAATCCCTTGAATTTCAACCCAGGGGGGTTCTTCTGCAGGTCTGTTGGATGGAGGATGCTGATATCCATACCCACTCCTTAAGGCCGTTACACAGGCACTGTCCGTGACCATGGGTTTTTCCAGATGCTGGTCTTCCCACACAGTCTCACAGTGCCTTTCAAAGAGTCTGTGATAACTTTCCTCTTTCCCGTGAGACTGGTAAACATAGCTAACCTTGTTTCTTGTGTTCTTATCAGCTACAGAGTTCTGTGTGAACCTTTTCAAGGTTGTGCTTGTTCTTTGGTGTTCATCTCTCGGTGACTCTGGTTACTGTTACTGTCTGCCTTACTGCTCATTAGTGTTAGTGTCTTTGGTGTTCAGTTTATTACTTTCCCCCCTCCTTATCATTGTTTCACTATAAACAGGGTATCCATGAAAGACATTATTACATTCAAAGTATCCCTAGAGAGATCATCCAAGTAGATTTAAACATGGGGTTCAGAACAAGTCTTTGCTAATAATTTTTGCATCAGTATATAGAGGGGAGACTAGGAGAGAGACTGTAAGTTTATTAATTTTATATTAATTCACATACAATTCTTCAGAATCTGGAAAAGATGATTCCTCTGAGGAACAAAAATAGAGTTATAATACTATAGGGATGATGTAACAGCCTCAGTACTGAGATTCAAGCTGAAGCTAAAAAAGCATGAGAATTTCAACAGCTTTTAGGAGAAGAGAAGGTACTGTGCAGCTATACAGGATAGCTTGCATGGTTGAAGAGAGTATTTGGAGAACTGTGGTCCCCTCATGATGTTTTCAAATCTCTATGAAGTGAACTGATCCAATGAAAGATGCAGTTGATGGAGGAACTTGAAAAAAAGACATAGAGTCACTTATAAAGGAAGAATTCTATAATTCTTTTCCTTTGCAACCCTGCAGTTGCCCCTTCCTTTGGCAGTCTCAGTCCAGCTGCATCTCTCAGTCTCGCTCACGGTCCTGCTTTAATTTCTGTTGGTGACACAGTAGTTAGGATTCAAAGATGTTTTCTTTACAGTTTTATAAAATAATGCTAAAAGTCTTGGCAGCATATTGTAATAGAGCTTTGAATACTGTGTATAACTGCCAGTTCAAGAAAAAGAGAGACACCCCTCCTCCCGGGGATTTTTCTTTGTTTTAAAAAAAATTTAGTCATGATTAAAATATCTATCTATCTATCTATCTATCTATCTATCTATCTATCTATCTATCTGCAGTTAATAAAAATAGGTACTATACGGTGCAAACCATTCAGTATCCTGGGAAAGAAATGCACCCGTGAAAAACAGTATTTGTAGTTTGAAATCAATCAATACATTAATTTTGAAGAAAGATTGCATCATATTTCAAAGGAAATAATCTGAAAGGGAAAAATTCTCAGTGCAGTATTTTGCTCTTTATTAAGTAAAGCACTTGAATAGTCCTTCACTTTGAGGTGAAATTTGTCAGATTTCAGTGTAATTGTGCAGTTGGTTTAATGTGGTGCTGGGTGAGGATGATAAAATTCTCTTACGTAAAGAGTGTGCCAGCGTAGGAGCAAAATATAAAGGGAAGAGGTTGCTGTGAAGAGGAGTGTTTAGCTGAACAGCAAAGAAGAGCAGTATTAAAGATGGAGAGATGTGTAAAATACATCAAGAGGGTATTACTTTGTTAGGAAGCCTATCTGAGCCCTTTCATAGCTATTGTGTGGAGGCAGTGCTGCTGTTATGTTCCAGCTGCAGAGCTATTAAGATAAGGGTAACGGACACTGACAGGTTGTTAACAGGCATCCCTTTTCAGTCTTAGCATCAGTATCAGTCCCTCTGGCCTCACTGTGCTGCTGGCAGAGGCAAGAGCTCACTCACTGTTTGTTTGTTTTTCTTTCACTTCAACAACTGGGTGGGCTACACTTAGAACTTCAAGTGCCCTTGAATGTTTTCTGAGAGTTTTCCAGCAAAATCAGAGTTCTTGGCTCCATCTCGTTGATGTGAAAAATCAAAAAGTGAAATAACTGCTAGTAGGTTGTGTACACCCTAATCGGAAAATGCAGCTGTGGGTGTAGTAATACAGGCTTGAATTAACTTCAGCTACAGTGGAGCTTCAGCCTTGGAGCTGTAAAGGAGCTTCCAGCACCAGGTTGCGTGTCCTGCTGGAGGGCATAATGGCACAACTGCCCCAGATGCTGACCTCTGACTGTCATGGGTCTTTGAGGCACATTAACAGCTTCCATGCAGAACTTCACCCTCCTCTTGCTGAGGACTAGGGTCCTGCTGGGTATCTGGGTCTGCACGAGTAGGTGCAGATAGTGAGGGGGGTGGTTTCTGTCTTCTCTCAGATCTAGTGTATGAGACCTGGGTGTTTCTTTACGAGTGGCTGTATTAAGACAGCTCACGAGTCTGTGACCTGTCTAGATAATAAATTCCAGCTCTTTAAGAGGTATCATCCTTTCAAAACCCAAAGCAGCCACAGAATGAGATGAGCTGCATCTTCACCAGCCTTTTTTGTCTACTTTTTGCTAGGAAATACTAGCATGTTTTACAGTGCAACACCCTTTGACTTTTCCATTAAAAGTTTAGTTCACAGCTTTAAAAGTTGCTTTTAAACACCATTAACTAATTTAATTCCTGATATAATTCTGTTGAAACTGTCTTTTCAGTTAAATTAGGCTTAACTTTACCTTTCACTTCCTCCCTCTCTCTCTGTATATGCATGTACAAGGTGGGATAGAAGTGTCTGTAAATTCATTTGAAGAATCCCTTTGATTTCTGTAGGTTCAAAATCTGTCTCAGATGCCATTTGCACACACACAAAGAAAAGTTGGTTACTATATTTTAATTGCTGTGATTTAGTATCACTTTCTTATTGGAAAGCTATTGGTCAGAAAAAAACTTCATGTGTATGTCCTACCATGTCCTATTATGTTTGTCCTACCTTGTGTCCCTTTCCTCCTGTGTTGATGAACATCACAAATCGCTATATGTTAAATGTTCATATAGTTAAGCCAGACCAGCCTGCTTACCAGCTTCTAAAAAAAAATTCTGTCCTCATATTCAGTGTGTTCAGATTTTAAATGAGAGAGAAATTCAGTTTGTCAACTGGTTTTTTGTGTTGGTTCTATCCCAACAATGTCCTTTTAAAGGTCAGTTTCTGCTAGTTTGTGCATTTTTCTTTTAAATGAGAATGCCTTTTGTCCAACTGTCACGATGAGTTTTTCCAGTGCTTATTTGATGTCTCAGAGCGTCACTGTACTGTTTATCACATGCTTTTGATGCCACACTTCACCTATGCTGTCTTAAATATGTCATACTAGACCTATGTGTTCTGAGTTTCCCTACCTGCAATGTAAGCGTTGGTTCTAACATCAGCTCTAAAGATGAGGTTTGCACTGTTATGTTTATATAGTTAGTTGCTTTAAGAGATTATTTAATAGATTTCTAAAACCGAAGGTTAAGAGAAAAGCCAAACCAAACACAAAACAAAAAAAGCTTTTGCTTTTTTCCCTGAAGGTACTAAGATTTGCTTACTTAATAGTAACTAATTTTGTACTTAATTTGCAGATTAAAAAAAATATTCAAAGAAATATTAATGAGTTGATTCAATTTTATCTTTCAGTTGGGAATATTGGTTTGTTCTGGTGTTGGAACGTTGTTTACATGTAGATTTGCTAATCGCTATAAACAAGACCAACACTAAACTACATAGCAATATAAAATCTAACAATGGTCAAAAAGTGTCTGCTGAAAAATAATTTTCTTAATCAACATATTTTGGTTCCACCTCATTCTGTTTATTTTTGAGTGAGTAATAAATGGTTCTTACTAATTCTAGTTTTTCTTTTATGCACCTTGCAGAGCAAAACCACCATGGAAGAAGGTGCAGCTTGAGTGATTCTGTGATTCTGTGATTCTGTGTGTGCTGACTGTGTAGCTAAGTCTTGCTTTATGAGCTGGTGCTGTACTTATTAGAGCTGCATTTTCAGATACAGAGTTGTTTGCAAGCTGAAATGATGAAGACATGGTTTGCATTTAAGCAGCACAAACTCGGTATGAAATCTGAGAGAAGACAAACAGAATCACATAAATGTAGGGCTTGGAAGGGACCTCGAGAGATCATCTAGTTCAACCCCCCTGCCAGAGCAGGTTCCCTAGAGCAGGTCACACAGGTAGGTGTCCAGATGGGTCTCTAATATCTCCAGGGAAGGAGACTCCATAACCCCCCTGGGCAGCCTGTTCCAGTCCTCCATCAGCCTCACCATGAAGTTCTTTCTCACATCGGTGCAGAACCTCCCGTGGTCTAACTTGTGACCATTGCCCCTTGTCCTGTCCTCATAGGCCACTGAAAAGAGATTGGTCATCTCCCTTAGTCTCCCACACTCCAGATATTGATAAACATTGATGAGATCCCCTCTCAGTCTTCTCAAGGCTGAACAGTCCCAGCTCACTCAGCCTTTCCTCATAGGAAAGATGCTCCAGGCCCTTAATCGTCTTTGTGGCCTCTGCTGGACTCTCTCCAGGAGATCCCTGTCTGTTTTGTACCAGGGAGCTCAGAACTGGACACAGGACTCCAGGTGAGGCCTGACCAGGGCAGAGCAGAGGGGCAGGATCACCTCCTTCGACCTGCTGGCTACGCTCCTCTTAATGGACCCCAGGATCCCATTGGCCTTCTTGGCCACCAGGGCACACTGCTGGCTCATGGTCAACCTGTCATCCACCAGGATGACAGATGTTGGATGCCACAGTACCACTTAAGTACCACTTTCCTGAGCACATCAAAGCTTTAAAATTTGTGTAGAAACCTGCTCTTGAATACCGTGATGCTGTTGTATGTGAGATGCCCTAAACTTCTGCACAGCTGTGTCTCTTTTGCAACACAGCTGGCTGTCCCTCACTATCTCCCACTAAATTAGCAAGAGATAGTAAAGCACCGAGAAATAAGATCAGGTATTGTTATCAAGATATATTGGTAAATGCCAGTCAGATTTTTTTGAGAACAGAGTAATTTTTTTTTCAAACTTCAGTCATCTCAAGAACCATTGTGACTGTTACCTCAGCAGTTTAACAGAACAGGTTGGTAGCTCCATATTGCAGCATCAGTATGTAAAGGATCAATTATTTAAACATCTTTGATCAAAACCTGAGGGAGGTCTTGAGCACTTAAATAAAGACTTCAGATGACTCATGGGAACATAAACTTTTTACAGGAAATAGGTTTGCCTTTGGCTTTTCTAATGCTCTCAGGACTAAACATCCCAGGAGATGCATTAGTTGTATTGAGTGAGAATATTTGCCTTTAGGTAAGCAATTAGAAGAGTTCAGTGACATTTTAGGCTGGTAAAACTGCAGTATGTCACCAAATAAAGGAATTTATTTAATGTAAATCTGAGTGTTTATGACCTATGTACAAGTTCCTTAAGAGAGAGAAAGGAGAATTCTATTGTATAAATTACATGCAATTAAAAAGCTGAAAGAATAAACTACTGTGTGAAACAAAGCTGTTAATGCATGGCAATAAACCCTCTGGGTTTTGAATATCTCAGTTAACCCTCTGGACAAAGTATAATGAACATCAACCATAGAAAGAAGAGAGTCAGAGGAAGAGGGGATTTCCAGAGGTGGGTGTGGGCAGGGAAGAATGTCTAGCTTTCAAAATTTTGGGTTTTCTTTTTATCTAGCTAAAAATGTGGATTTTAAACTGTCTGTATCTGTATCTTTCACACATTCCTAACCTCACCAGCTAGAGAGGGCTGCCATGCTATTGTGGGTTTTTTGGGCGTTTGGGTTTTTTTGCTTCAACTTGAGAACAACGAATGTAAATGTTAGAATATATCTTTCTAGTAAGAACTTTTAATCTGGATGGGGAATGAAAAAGGGAGTAAGTTTTTGTTTTAAAACGCAGCAGTGACGGAAAGAGGTTGAGTGTGAAAAGAAGCCGAGGGCATACTCTTAACCTCAGAGTTAAGAATAGCGAGTAGCTTGTCCTGGTATTAGGGTGAGCTTTATCCCTGGTTTTGACTACTTGTTAGGCAGAACTGGTTCTCCTGTTGGTTCCACTGCAGGAGAGGTAGAAGAGTTCAGTAACTATAACTCTTCTTTGATGAGTTGAAAGCCAAATGATTTAGCCATATTTAATGATGATGACTAAAACCATTCATCCCTGTGATTACTGAGGTTATTAACCATCCTTGTTAACAAGATGTGTAATTGAGGGAAAGAGAAAACAAAGGGAATTTGCAGGAAATTTGAAAAAAAAGCTGATCAAGAAGGTCTCTAAGCTCTTAATACCATTCATTTTGATTTTAAAAGGGTCTCAAAGCAGCAGGAGAGTTCTGAGGGAGTGTTAGAATACTTTTGAGTAAAATAAGTTGGTATCTCCGCCTGCTGTTAGTCCACACCAGACTAACGGAATGACTGGCATAAGGCTGCCTTAATGAACAACTAAATGAAAGGAATATAACACTTACCAGTGTGGTTTTGTGGAAAGTAGGTGTGAAGTGAACTCTGTGTATATGTATTTTTATTATAGCAGAATCTGGTTTGTAAATACCTCTATGGAATACAGTGAAATTTCTACACTGAAGTGTTCTATTTATTAATTAAAAATGTCACAAACTACATGGAACAAAAAACCTCAGGATCTGGAACATCCCCAAACAGTGATTTCTGATTAAATAGATGTTTCTAATAGGCCCATGAGTTTTGTTTCCTGGGAAACATATTATTTATTTTTATATTTTTAAAAGGTCACATAGAAGAAAGCTTTCTTGCTGAATTAGGCTCAAACAAAGCAAACCGTGTTTTAAGAAAGGCAGAAATAAAAATTTCTAGAAAGAAAAAAATAATAGTACTGAGAGCTCCTCCCTTAGAAGTGCAGATGTTGAAAAAGATTTGTGGTGGTGTGGTGGTTGATCAGGTCAACAGGAAGTATTGCAGTGGGATTTTTCTGATGGATCAAAAGAGCTGGTAGAGTTACTGAGTATGCAAAAGGAAGGGAGAGGATGAGTTGGGGAGATAATGAGATATTTAGGAAAGGAGACCTAATTGCCGAGGAGTTGATTTTCTTCACTTAGCAAAAGAGGAAGAGAAGCATGAATAGCACGTATCTTCATAAATACCTAAACTTTCGTAACAGGGCTTCCTTCAAAGTGACCCAGAGACCACAGAGAATGTTTAGATAAGGTTTAAAAATCAAAGATAACTATATTCAGACTAGTAACAGCAGTAACTAGTAACAGTTACTCTGTATTGTGTATTGTCCTTCAGTGAAATATTTTAAACTCTTGGTAGAATGTTCTTCTAAACCATGGTATAACCACTGCAGTCCTACAGCCTGTATTCTGCTAGACAGGCACACTGACACTGTCACCTCTCCTGTTTCAAAAGTCCAGGAACCTGTGGTTGTTGATCTATCCAAACTGCTTCTTAAATAATATCTAGATAATCTGCATTTATCCACTGCCCAAAACCTGCTTGTACCAAACTGCTGACCTAAGACAATAAAATGAGTGTTCTGTGAGACTCCTTAGTTTTGATATAAAGGGGCAGGAAGCACTTTCTTAGAATTTCAACTGGAGCAAACTATTGCACTGATTTTTGGTTAAACTTCTTTCTTTCATCCTCATTGTTGATAGCCTGGAAGGAACATGACTAGATCTTGGGTGCAAAGGAGAGCTATTCAATAGAAATATAAAAGAAAATACAGACTCTTGACTTAACCATTGTGGATAAAATAGCATTTAATCAGATTGTGATGGTTTAGAGCTTTATCTGGCAGCCTAGTGGTGCTGTGTTATGAAGTTATACTATAACAGAGTGTCAGCCAATAAAATATATATATATATAAATTCAGTATTCATACCTTGAAACATAATCTTTTGTTTTCCTTGGATTTTTATCTCTAAATTATGTGCTACTTTTAGAAGTAATGATTTATAGCTTGGATAGAGCAGCAACAAAGTCTGGTATTCTTATTAAGTTACAGTTTAGGTATTCCAAGAAAATCCAGATTTTTCTTTCCCCCCCCCCCATCTGGGAAAACTAATGTTGAACAGCTTAGTAGTTATAAATAGTTACAGACTTATCCATAGATTAACAGAATCTATTAACATCAACTAAATGAATATCTAACTGTTTGCTGGTTCAGCTTTGCCTCATTTGATTACTTTTTACGGCTGTCTCACTGTACGTTGTCCATGTGTGTTCTGTGTGGGCCCATATTTCTCCTTAGTAGCATCAATGTGCGAAAAAATGACATCGTAATTAAAATACTCATCTGAGCCTTTGGAGGGCTGTAATGTTGCTATGCTGTAGCATTGCTTTGTAACCCAAGGCAAGGTAGTTAGTTTCTAGGTTTTATGTAGTTGTATAAAAGGGCATCTTTCTTATGTGGGGATTTTATCTTGGCACAGTAGAATATACACTTGTCCTCTAGGTAACAGCAAATAAGGCCCTGACTGGGGATAAGTATTTGAGCATTTGCTCAGCACGCTGGATGTACTTACATGTGTACTTGAAGCTGCATATAAATATAAGCAATACAGTAACGGGATTGTTTTCCAGAATGGAAGCCCAGGTTAAAGCCTGATTCCTGTTCCTGTGTTAGCTCAGTAAGAATAAGATTGCAGGGTAAGATGGCTGGCACTGAGAGCCAGATTGCATAATGTGTGGTGGTGCTGTCTACTGGAGTAGCTCTTCAGTACCTTTGAACAGAATCCCTTTGAGCAGGAGGAACTTTTTCCCTGTGAGGTGGGAGATGACTGGGACAGGCTGCCCAGAGAGGCTGTGGAGTCTCCTTCTGTGGTGCTGTGTGTCCCCCCTGTCCGGGGCGTGCTGGGGGCTGCGTGCCTGAGCCCCGTGATGGGGCTGGAGCTGCCTTCCTCCCCCTGAGCGCTGGCCAGAGGCTGTTGGCAGCCCAGGGCCAGGGGCCAGCAGGGGGATGCCAGAAGGCCAGACTGGTGTGGGCTGGAAGGGACCCCAAGGAGCATGGAGTGCCACCCCCACCGCCGCAGGCAGGGCCAGCAAGCTGCAGGCCTGGAGCTGGCCGAGGTTGCCCAGGGCCCATCCAAGGTGGCCTTGAAGGCCTCCAGGCTTGGGGCATCCCTGGGGAATGGCGTGGAAGAGAGCAGAAGGCTTGGGGCTCTGGCTTGGTGGCTGAGGGACTGGTGCTCCAGGCAGAGATTTGGATTCTTTGGGCATGGATGGTTCTAGAAGACATTAGGCCTCCCGGGAGCGAGTGGCAAGGGCTCATGTGCCAGGGGGAGTAGGGCTNAGGGAAGGGAAGGGAAGGGAAGGGAAGGGAAGGGAAGTCTGGCCTGGGGGATACTGGTGTGGGGGTTTCTGCCAGGCTCCTGAGCAAGAAGAGGATGGTGCTGAGGCTTCTGACAGGCAGCTGAGAGCAGCCTCGCCATCGCAGGCCCTGGCTCTGCTGCGGGGGGAGCTGAGCGGATGGACTGGATGAGCTTAAGGCTCTTTTGCAACCTNCCAGTGCCCCCAGTGTGGGAAATAAGCAGGAGGATTTAGAAGTGTGTGTGCAGTCCCCCAGCTGGGATGTCCTAGCAGTCCCAGNTTCCAGCCCCTCAGCACTCTCTCCGTGAAGAAGTTGCCCTGATGTCCCTGATCAATGAATTTATTGAGCAGTGCTGGTCCCAGTGCCAACCCCTGAGGGACTCCACTGGTTCCAGGCCCCCATGTGGACTCTGTCCCATTGCTCACAAGTCCTTGGCAGCGCCCAGGAGTTCTCTGGTGTCTCCCAGGAGTTCTGCAGCGTCTGCCAGGATATCTCTGGCATCCTCCAGGAGGTCCCTACCGTCATCCAGTATTTTGCTGGTGTCTCCCAGGAGTTTCCTGTTGTCTCCCGGGAGAGCTCTGGCGTCATCCAGGACACACCTGGCGTCTCCCAGAAGTTTTCTGACATTGCCCAGGAGTTTTCTGACATCGCCCAGGAGTTCTGTGGCATCCCCCAGGTCATCTCTGGCATCTCCCAGAACCTTTCTGGCATCTCCCTGGAGATCTCTGGCAACCCTCAGACCATCTCTGGCGTCTCCCAGGTGTTCTTTGGCATCGCCCAGGACACCTGTGGTGTCTGCCAGGTCATCTGTGGCACCAGCAAGGAGATTTGTGGCCTCAGCATTGAGTTTTCTGGTGTCTCCCAGGAGTTCCCTGGCATCCCCCAGGTGTTCTCTGGCATCTCCCACATCATCTGTGGCGTGTCCCAGGAGTTCTCTGGAGTCATCCAGGACATCTCTGGTGTCATCCTGTAGTTCTCTGGTGTCATCCTGTAGTTCTCTGGTGTCTCCCCGATCATCTGTGGCATCTGCCAGAAGTTCTCTGGAGTCATCAGGGACGTCTGTCTCTGGACTCATCCTGTAGTTCTCCAATGTCTCCCAGGGGTTCTTCTGTGGTGTCTCCCAGGGGTTCTTCTGTGGTGTCTCGCAGGATATCTCTGGTGTCATCCAGGAGATATCAGGCATCATCCAGGAGCTCTGTGGTGTCTCCCAGTAGTTTTGTGGTGTCTCCCAGTAGTTGTCTTTTCTCTCCCAGGAGATCTGTGGCGTCATCCAGGAGTTCTCTGGTGTGTGCCAGGAGTTCTGTGGCATCTCCCAGGAGATCTGTGGCGTCATGCAGGAGATCTGTGGCGTCATGCAGGACATACCTGGCGTCTCCCAGAAGTTCTGTGGCATCGCCCAGGAGTTGTCTGGCATCTCCCAGATCATCTGTGGTGTCTCCCAGGTGTTGTCTGGCATAGCCCAGGACATCTCTGGTGTCTCCCATGTCATTTGTGGTGTCATCCAGGAGATCTCTGGTGTCATCCAGAAGTTGTTGTCTGGACTCATCCAGTTGTTGTTGTCTGGACTCATCCAGTTGGCGCCATCTGGAGTCATCCAGTAGTTGTTGGCACCGGGTGGAGTCATCCAGTAGTGGGTGCTGCCGTCTGGAGTCATCCAGAAGTTGCTCAGGGTGTCTGGAGTCATCGAGCAGTTGCTGGCGCTGTTTGGAGTCATCCAGTAGTTGTTGTCTGGACTCATCAGGAACATAGCTGGCGTCTCCCAGAACTTGTCCGGCATCCCCCAGGACACCTCTGGTGTCTCCCAGGTCATCTGTGGCATCACCACAGACATTCCTGGCATCACCGTTGAGTTCTCTGGTGTCTCCCAAGAGTTCAGTCTCCGGTGTCACTGGGGAGTTCAGTCTCTGGTGACACCCAGGAGTTCAGTGTCTGGTGTCACCGAGGAGTTTAGACTCTGGTGTCACCGAGGAGTTCAGTCTCTGGAGTNTTGTCTCTCTGGTCCTGCCCAGGACGTCTGTCTCTGGTCTCGCCCAAGAGTTGTCTCTCTGGTCTCGCCCAGGACGTCTGTCTCTGGTGCCGGCCAGGAGGCGTCTGGCGTCACCCAAGAGTTGTCTGGCATTAGCCAGGTGGTGCCTGGCGCAGTCACAAAGGGTCTCTGTGTCCCAGGAGATGATTATTGCGGTTCCGGGGTGGCTTGTGAGGCCAGCGCTGAGCTGATGTGCAGCGGGTGCCCAGCTGGCGCCATGTCGGGAAAGATGTCGGGAAAGGGTGCCAAGAAGGGTCCGAGAGCCCGGTGGTGCCATCGGTGACCCTTGCGCACGGGGCGTCCCGAGTGGCCCCGTGGGGTTCATGTGNAGGCAGCTGAGAGCAGCCTCGCCATCGCAGGCCCTGGCTCTGCTGCGGGGGGAGCTGAGCGGATGGACTGGATGAGCTTAAGGCTCTTTTCCAACCTCAGCAATTCCATGATTCCATGATTCCATGCCCCAGCTCTCTGGGCAGCCCCTTCCAGCCCCTCAGCACTCTCTCCGTGAAGAAGTTGCCCTGATGTCCCTGATCAATGAATTTATTGAGCAGTGCTGGTCCCAGTGCCAACCCCTGAGGGACTCCACTGGTTCCAGGCCCCCATGTGGACTCTGTCCCATTGCTCACAAGTCCTTGGCAGCGCCCAGGAGTTCTCTGGTGTCTCCCAGGAGTTCTGCAGCGTCTGCCAGGATATCTCTGGCATCCTCCAGGAGGTCCCTACCGTCATCCAGTATTTTGCTGGTGTCTCCCAGGAGTTTCCTGTTGTCTCCCGGGAGAGCTCTGGCGTCATCCAGGACACACCTGGCGTCTCCCAGAAGTTTTCTGACATTGCCCAGGAGTTTTCTGACATCGCCCAGGAGTTCTGTGGCATCCCCCAGGTCATCTCTGGCATCTCCCAGAACCTTTCTGGCATCTCCCTGGAGATCTCTGGCAACCCTCAGACCATCTCTGGCGTCTCCCAGGTGTTCTTTGGCATCGCCCAGGACACCTGTGGTGTCTGCCAGGTCATCTGTGGCACCAGCAAGGAGATTTGTGGCCTCAGCATTGAGTTTTCTGGTGTCTCCCAGGAGTTCCCTGGCATCCCCCAGGTGTTCTCTGGCATCTCCCACATCATCTGTGGCGTGTCCCAGGAGTTCTCTGGAGTCATCCAGGACATCTCTGGTGTCATCCTGTAGTTCTCTGGTGTCATCCTGTAGTTCTCTGGTGTCTCCCCGATCATCTGTGGCATCTGCCAGAAGTTCTCTGGAGTCATCAGGGACGTCTGTCTCTGGACTCATCCTGTAGTTCTCCAATGTCTCCCAGGGGTTCTTCTGTGGTGTCTCCCAGGGGTTCTTCTGTGGTGTCTCGCAGGATATCTCTGGTGTCATCCAGGAGATATCAGGCATCATCCAGGAGCTCTGTGGTGTCTCCCAGTAGTTTTGTGGTGTCTCCCAGTAGTTGTCTTTTCTCTCCCAGGAGATCTGTGGCGTCATCCAGGAGTTCTCTGGTGTGTGCCAGGAGTTCTGTGGCATCTCCCAGGAGATCTGTGGCGTCATGCAGGAGATCTGTGGCGTCATGCAGGACATACCTGGCGTCTCCCAGAAGTTCTGTGGCATCGCCCAGGAGTTGTCTGGCATCTCCCAGATCATCTGTGGTGTCTCCCAGGTGTTGTCTGGCATAGCCCAGGACATCTCTGGTGTCTCCCATGTCATTTGTGGTGTCATCCAGGAGATCTCTGGTGTCATCCAGAAGTTGTTGTCTGGACTCATCCAGTTGTTGTTGTCTGGACTCATCCAGTTGGCGCCATCTGGAGTCATCCAGTAGTTGTTGGCACCGGGTGGAGTCATCCAGTAGTGGGTGCTGCCGTCTGGAGTCATCCAGAAGTTGCTCGGGGTGTCTGGAGTCATCGAGCAGTTGCTGGCGCTGTTTGGAGTCATCCAGTAGTTGTTGTCTGGACTCATCAGGAACATAGCTGGCGTCTCCCAGAACTTGTCCGGCATCCCCCAGGACACCTCTGGTGTCTCCCAGGTCATCTGTGGCATCACCACAGACATTCCTGGCATCACCGTTGAGTTCTCTGGTGTCTCCCAAGAGTTCAGTCTCCGGTGTCACTGGGGAGTTCAGTCTCTGGTGACACCCAGGAGTTCAGTGTCTGGTGTCACCGAGGAGTTTAGACTCTGGTGTCACCGAGGAGTTCAGTCTCTGGAGTGAGCAAGAGTTCAGTCTCTGGAGTCACCCAGGACGTCTGTCTCTGGTGTCACCCAGGAGGCGTCTGGCGTCACCCAAGAGTTGTCTGGCATTAGCCAGGAGGTGCCTGGCGCAGTCACAAAGGGTCTCTGTGTCCCAGGAGATGATTATTGCGGTTCCGGGGTGGCTTGTGAGGCCAGCGCTGAGCTGATGTGCAGCGGGTGCCCAGCTGGCGCCATGTCGGGAAAGATGTCGGGAAAGGGTGCCAAGAAGGGTCCGAGAGCCCGGTGGTGCCATCGGTGACCCTTGCGCACGGGGCGTCCCGAGTGGCCCCGTGGGGTTCATGTGTGTGTGGGGGGGCCTGGCCCAGGCTGATGTTTGCCCCCAGGTGAGGTCTGGAGTGTGGGCAGGGAGCCTGGGGGGGGATCTGCCAACCAGGGGCCTGTGGGGGCTCCAGGCACATGAAGGCTCAGAGGGTTCTTGGAAGCAGTGAGATGGTTGGACCAAGGGATTGGACAGTGTGTCCCACAGCTTTATCCTGGTGGGGAAACTGAGGCAGCATGGCCTGGAAAGTAATTCCTCTACTCCACAATCATGACATCCTACACTCCACCACTGCCCCCAGCTCAACTAGAGTTTGTGGCCCTGAGAGGAGTGGCTGGAGGGAGCTGGATTTGTTCAGCCTGGAGCAGAGACAGGGCGACATGACAGCAGCCCCAGTGCCTGCAGAGCTGGAGGTAAGTCAGGCTTATCTCACACCAGTGCAGAGCGTTAGATAGTGGCTAACCAAGAGGCTAAGTATCATGTGAGGGAAACTTGCTGGGTGGGAACAGGCAGGGGATGGTACAGGCGGCCTGGAGATGATATGCAGTCTCCAGCCTTGGGATTTTGACATGGCTAGACCCTGCCCCTGCACAGTCTGGCCTGAGCTCAGACTCTTCTGTGAGCAGGAGGTTAGATCAGAGATGCTCTGATGTCCCTCCCAGTTGGGATGATCCTGAGGCTGTGAATGCCCAGTGCTGGTTAGCAGGTATTGGCTGTGCTCCTGAAGACTGCCTTGTCCTGTGAAGCACAGCGGAAAGCAGGCCTGGCGAGGACACTGGCTTCTGAAATGCACTACTAACTCCAACTCGGTGCCAATGTAAATGCACCTTATGCAAAATCTTTTGTTTTTCATTGGCAAGGAATGAAATCCCCTCTTTCTCCCTCAAAAGTTGGGGAAAACAAATGAGGGGGAAAGAAAGGTCTCGATGGCATTACCTGTTGATTGCTGCTGTTTTGTGTTTCTTTTGAACTCTTGATTTTAGTCTTTGCACCTGTTAACTAAAGAATCTTTTTTGTGTCTTTACCTTTTTTTGAAGACTTGCATATATTACTCTGTCTGGCATATTCCTCTTCTGTGGTGTTATGTCAATCTCCCTCTTTCATAGCTGTCTCTTCAGTGCTCTGTTGAAAATCCCTTCAACAGGAACTTTGCTGCTGCATTGGCTTAATCCTCTGGCTGTAGTTAACACACTGTCTTTTCATACACTGTAGATTTTTATTCTACCTAAAATTTTCTGGACTACCCAATTTAAAAGCTGCTTTATCCTGCTTTGTAGTATTTGGTGTGTTATTTCCTAGCTCTGTTCTCTTTCACTCTTACAGTGGTGAAGTTTGAAAAGGATCAGCGTTTTAGTAGAAAAATGAGAGAACCCCGATGGTGACCCCAAAGAACAAAGAATGAAAGCATACACAACTAAACCATTTAAAATTATCATAAATTAATACAGATTTGACTTGGAAGAGAAATAATTGTAACATTGGTGACTGTTATGAGGGTTAGGTGTAGCTTGTTGGAGAGCAGACTGTGTGTGTCCATACCACAACAGTATTTAGTCCTGGTGGCTTCTTTTGCCTCATATGATGCCCTTGTGTCCTTAAGTATAATTATTACTTTTTACTAATTTTTTTTACTTTAACAACCCTGAAAGAGTGAGACAGCAGTGTTGTATCGTCTACAATGGTGGGGTCTTACTTTTGTTGCATAGCATGTGTTGAATGCCTGGGCATGTAGCTGTGAGCATATCAAGGTGTATGTACTGAACAGCTTTGCACACAGCATTGGAGAACGGTGTAAAGCAGACACAGATCTCTTGTAGTTTTGTCCCTGTCTTTAGGGAGGGGCGTGGACCGTTGACTGTTGAGATGTTGACTTTACTCAGCAAGGGAGTTTGAAAGTAAGGGAGTTTGAAAGTTTGCTGCTGCTCGGTCAGTTGGGAGAATAGAAAACGGCATATACCAGACCAATGGCTCAAAAGAGACTGAGTTTATATACGAGGTTTGCAAATCTTGCCATCTGTGCTCTCCTTTTCCCATGTCTGCCCTCAAACACACTGCTTTTCCACTCAACATTGTGTGGTACCTACCAGTATGCTTTGGTAGCACCATCATGACGATATGGTGCCAGGACTGCTGAAGGTACAGGTTTCTTGTTACGCTGAGGAGTGAGATGGAACTTTGACTGGTTTTCAGCCTTCTCTGTGTGGAGGAGTTACCTGTGGACTGATATTAATTCCCCTTTTATGTGGACTCAGTTGTAAATGTGCTGATCCTAGCAACGGCCATATTCCTCAAAGAAATGAAGTTGTACTGCATAAGCATTTTTATACTAGCATAAGAAAGTTTCAACATCGATGTCATCAGCATCACTAAGACAAAAGAGGGAGCAGTGTGCTTTTCTAAGAGACATGTGCCCTCTCCTGAATTTCTCTCTTTACTTTATGAAATTTAAATGATGTTCAATTGCAAGGACCTGACAGAGTCTAAATTAAAGATTATCCCTTGGTTGGTTTAAAAGTAAACCAATTCCAGTAAGAACAGCAACAAGAAACCCAACAATACATGTCAATTGAATTGAAGATCTTGGCCCTTTTTGTATGCTCAGAAATCTGGCAGGCATCTTTGAATGAAATTTACCATTGTGTTTTGATCATTTCCTGTAGCAGGATCCGTTTGGCGGAGGGAACTTAATGTTATGGTTTCTGAATTGATGCAATTCCTAGGCAAATGCTATTTGCTTGGGAACGCTAGAATGTTTGCTTACAAACACTAGAGCATTTGTAATAAAGGAGGTACAAAAACTAGGGAGAACACATTTTGGCTTTCATTCCCCAATTGCTTTAGCAATTCTGAAGTTGGGAAAATTATCACTTTAGTTTGTGAAATGGTTTGGTTTTCCTATTAAGCCACTGAGAAATAAAAAAAAAGTTGGATCTCTTAGTGCCATTTTAACTCCCTTGTTTAGAGACAAGTACTAACTTTGTTAAAATACTTAGCTGAATAATTCCAGAATGACGTCTCAGTGAGGATAAAATGTGAGTTTGAATAATCCTTGTGCTTTTATTTCTTCTAAGGTCAAGAAGAATGGATTATATTGCAATCAGATCTCTATTATTTTTCATCAGTAACATGTAGAATGAATACCAGCAGTATAGCATGTGTACATTAAAATATCTAGGTGGCTTGCTTTTAATGTTAAAATATTAAAAGAACAAAACAAACAGGAGTTTCCTTTAACACTGTGCATCTTTTTGTTTTTTAGGAGAAAAGGCTAAAAGAAAAAGCAGCAAGGAGAGAAGCCAGGAATAAAACTGCACAGGTAAGGATTTCTGTTGTTTTGATCAAAGTACTGATATGTGTTTGAAACTGTCTTTTAATTGTTTCATTCGTTTATTTAATAAGCAAGGCTGTGACTGATGACTCTTAAAAGAAATCTTCTGTTTGCTTGCCTTATTGCCTTGCTCTGATATGGTTATAATGATGTGCTGTGGAAGGATACCGAGAAAGCACAAATATACGTGTATATACATGTGTGTATAAATATATAAAATGTATGGAAACCTTCTGAAATTGCACCTTCTTTATTCTGCATATCAGGTGAGTTACAATTTCAGCTGCAATGCCAATGTATTTTTTTTCCCTCAATACTTTATAAGTCATGTTTATAATTTGCAGGCAGTACAATTTATTTATTTTTTGCATGTGTCAGATCTCATTTAAACCTGTTTTTTCTGAACCTTTTCTTTAAACAGCAAGCATTTACATTGGAGTTTATTCCTTCCCCTTGGAAGACTCACAAATAAAAGATTTGCTATTGTGTTATTTATATGTACATTACTAATATCCTAGAGGCTGTTCCAGTCTTTCAGATTGCTTGGTTATGATAAACGAGATTTTATTCAGCTGCAATGATTTTCCAGAATATGGATAGAGTAATGCATGCCATTTCTAACACACAAATAGTTATGATTTGTTCTTGACAGTTAGCAAATACCTTACTCCCTTGGGAAAATTGATAATGTTCTTTGTCCAGTTTTTGCAACCTGGCCGTGCGCTGGGAGGCTTAAGGATAGGAAGATGCTTCATTCTGTAGTTCTGAAGTGGAAAGTAATTACAGTTTAAAATGAAAAGCCTGGTTATACTAACTATTAAGTATGATTCTGTCTTCAGAGATGGCAAGCTATGAGAGCTGTTGGCATCATCACTCCCCAATCAAGCAATAGAAATTTTCTGTGCATAATTGAATGTATAGAGAGGCATACTTTTTAATGTATTGAGCAAGCATTTTAGAAAATTATGGAATGAATGATTATCAAACATCTTAATATAGGGAGAAAACATTGATCAAAATCAGGCAGTATTGCATTCATAAATGCTGCTTGTTAATTTTCCCTCTTTTTAAAGAATAAAAAATCCTCCAATGTCTTATTATTGAGCAGCTGGAGAAATGAACCCATTCCTTTCAAAGGGGATCTGCTTGGTGATGTACTTCTGTCCTATTCTTTGCCAAGGAAATGAATTTCTCTATCCTGTTGGAATATGAATTAAGTCAATTGCTACTGGCTGTGTGGGGGTGTGTGGGTACAGCGCAGGTTAAATATGGAGCCTCATCCTCAAAACTGCATAAAATGAAGCCAGTATTTAATGCACTCTGACCTGTCTTCTGTGCAACCCTTGCACTAGGAAAGCTGAGTTACTGGTTGAGTGTGAGATTGGCATATGCTTTCTTTGAGAGTACCAACTGTGCAAACCTGCTATTACCTAATTTTATTCTTGAAGCACTTAGCTCACTCTCTGCAAGAGGGTGCAAACCTCAAGAGCTGGCATGTCTCCTTGATGAAAACCATTGGACTTCTGCTCTTGTTTATAGGCTTTTTTTGCCAAAACTGTGTTCAGTTGAGTCCTGTCATTTTCAGTGGGGCTTATTTGAAGTGAAGATGCTTCCACTGGGAGAGGCTGCCAGCTTGGAGCAGGGCCGTTCACGCCTGGAAGTGGAAGGAAGCAGTAGACGGTAGATAAAGGTGGCATTTTCCGTCTGCTGGGTGTCTGAGGAATTAATTAAGAACGCTCCCTGCTTTGCAGGATCTTAGAGATGAAGCCACAGTAGCTGAAGCTCACTGTAGTCTGTGTGGGATATGACTCAAATAGCTCCTAGGAAACACACAGGAAAAAAAAAAGGGGAATACAGAAATTATTGAGGCAGAAACTAGTATAGAAGATATATGCTGCCTAAGTCGGTAGTTAAAAACATTGACATTTTCACTTGCAGTTTTGGAATATGGCTTGTGACCCACTTCCTCTGCCACACACAACCCCTTTGACAGTTAAAAGTGGTCTCTTAAAAGAAAAGCCAAAAGAAGCAGAAAAGGTATTCAGGTATATTAATGCAGTTTAGCAGCTGGATAAAAGGTCAAGATTGAGATTATGAGCATGCAGTCTCCTCAAAGGATCTGTGAGCATAAGCTGTTTATTCCACATCTACCCACTTTATTCCTCTTGTTTTATTAATTGTGTCTCTTACACTATAGACTCCTCGAGTTACAGTTTTATTACTACCTTTCACTAACATGATCAAAACATCAGTTTACTTTCCCATTCTAAGCATTAAATAAAACTTCATCAATTCTTTTACATTTCTGCTTTAGTGTAATTCTTGTCCTGCTGTTGGCTGTGCCCTGTTGTGATACTCTCTAGTTTTAGGATTTCTTTGTCCTGTATGTGTGCTTCCCTTTCCTGTGCCAGGAATCTTGACTTCCTGACATTTTTCATTTACTCTAAACATAATTTTTTATCTTATAGCCTACTCTTTCTAGTAACAGCTTTATTTCAGTTTTATACCCACATGCTGTTTTGGGGAGGAGGAGGGATTATTTCTATTTCGGTTGGGGGGGTGGTATTCCCCTTTCATTTCAGACCTTAATGCCTTGCATGAGTACAGTGTTTTGTCTGTATGCCAATGAAAAGGAAAGATGACAGGAGAGATGTGCCTCCTGCTTTTCTTCTGGTGCCACAGGACCATTTGCTGGGAAGGTTTTGCTCAGCCTTTGCCGTGCTGGGACAGGGCAGGCTCCCTTCAAACTGGAATTGAACAACCAAATTGTGCACTGAATGTGCTTGAACAGGAAATCAGATGAGTAGGTAGCTGCAATGTTATTGACTCCACCTTGGATAAATCCCCATGCAATAAATAACCTGAGTAAGAAGTGAGAGTTCTTCAAGGATGCTTTGGAGAAAGTATTCCTTAGAACTTATGATCACTAATTAAATGTGGGTGCAAAAAACCTGAAAACAGATTAAGGAAGATTTCTGATCCTCTTGAAAAAAGAATTGGAAACTTTTGGTTTGGGGGATTTTTTTATCATCAGATTTTTAACTGTCTCCTGGTTTAGGCAAATTTGATGGGATATTTACAAATGCGGTGTTTTAAGAAGAAAAAACGCAAATACTTTGACTTCACTCAGTACTGATAGAATTGCAGTCTTCAAGGACTCAAACAAATTTTGATCCTGTTTCTTGAAGATGATCTGGAGAAAATTAGGCAGCTGTGTTGTCTTTTGACCAAGAAGTAAAGCTTTGTGCAAAAGCAGCAGTAACATGGATGGCTGCTCCGAAGTAGTAGCTGGGGGTTACTTGATGAAACCAGCCCCCGTCCCTGCGTCATGCAGTTCTCCACTCTTGACTTTGCTCTTTTATTTCTGGTAATCTATCACATACTGATTTCTTAGTATACATAAAGGACATTTATTTTAGGTTTCAACCAACGTTTAAAGGCCCTTGCTGTGCAGGCAGCTCTTAGCTGCGATGAAACTGAACAGGACTGTGTTTCTTCATTATTGAGTTTATGTTTTGCTCTCCTGATGCTTTAGAGTACTATCAATGTCTTAAAATGATGAAGTTTTGGTTTCTTTTAAATGAAATTATTTTTGTGGGAAGGGCATTTGCCAGGACCAGCTGAGCAGGTCTGTGGGTCAAGGTAGGGGAGCAAAGAAGTCAGGAGAAGGTGCTGTTTCCTGCCCCAGCACTGATGTGGTTTGTGATCCTTGGCTATCAGCTCCCAACATCATGGTAACTAGCCCCTAAAATAAGGCATCTATATCTGCTGGAAATGTTTCTGACAACATCTGTAGGCAGTGTCAGGCAGTAAAACTTGCTCAGTCATGGCAATTTCGTACATTGATCCAGCCATTGGCAGTCCTGTAGCAGTTACACCATGGTGGTGCCCAAAGTGAAACAGAAAAACCTGAAAAGGGGCTGACCTGCAGACTTGAGGCTGTTTATCCAACATCCATAAGAAAGATGTAGCCTGCTTAAAACCTAGGGAAATCCAGCTTGAACACATAGTCCGTAGCTAGAGAGTTTTTCTGCCTTAGAAAAGAATGAAGATAACAAATCATTGTAATGAAGTTGAGGATGGGGATTGTTACCAGGCCGCAAAACTGACCAAGCACTTGGTTGTCAGGGGCACTTCTTCACAGAAATGAATTCTTGCTGATAAATTGTAGAGCATTAAATGATCAACAGCGACAGCAGGGTACTAACTATGCTTTAACTTTTTTTCATGTCCCCTCTTTCTTGCTGTCTCCCCCAGATATTTTGCTGTTTCCAGAGGAAACAGTACTTGTATATGAGATTGTTACATGTCTTAGGAAATACATACTTGATATACTTTATATATCTTTTTTAATGGAGTCACAGTGAAGTTAGGAATCTTTCTGCTCTGTTATGAAAGGATATATCTTAGCACATCTACAGAATACACCTGGGTGAGCAGGAGGCACACACATAAGATGTGACGGGTTCAGGCATTGATAACTAGCTGTATCACAGAACTGCAAAGTATAATCCTCAATACAGCATTGTGGTTTCTGCACCTTGTGCCATGCTCTGTTGAGATTTTAACCTGAAAAACACATTAAAAAGACCATTTTCTTTTAATCTCCAGCACACTTCATGGGATTTCAGCTACACTATCTGAATGAAAGAAATCTTTGTGCTGTGTGGCAAAATTCAAACGAGGGAGAGAGAATCCGATCTCTTGGGTAGCTATTGCTAATAATTCCTTGGGAGAAATAGAATCTTTAAAATATGATGCAAATTCTGCATCCACTGTGTATCTCTGTGTGCTTACTGGAACTGACTTCTGTTACTTGACAGCTCTGCTTTTGCTTTGAATTTCCCATTCCTTGAGGTCTGGCCCATGACCTGGTGTTTAGGCTGGAGGCTCTAGATTCATTGTGGATGTGAACAGTAACTTCCGTGTGGAAAGGGGGTTTGCAGGAGGGAAGGAGGAATTTGGTCTGTGTCTCTTGTCGCTACAGATTCCCAGATCCCTTTGGTCAGTTTGCTGCTAAGTGTTCTTGGAAGGTCTCATGGGAAGCCCTCTGCACTTATGGTTGATGTTGAAGGTGCTTTGGTTGTGGATCACCTCTCATGGATGGTGTTGAGAAGCCATTGCTTTAGCTTCCTGCAGTTTCTGGAGCTGAAGCAGGGGTTTAGGGTTAGATCCTTCTGGTGGTTTGAAGGATGCAGAGATTGTGGAGTTTATTTCGTTTATACAAGACGTCAGGAAAGGGTTGTGTGGTCCTAATACTACAGCCTCAAGACAGGATACATCTTGTCACTGCTGTTTGATAGGTGCAAAGGACTTAAAGTTGGTTTTCATCAATAATTATTCTTCATTCTACAAACCACAACGAACATCAAAAAATGAAGCAACTACGGAAGTATCTCTTTGTGAGGAGCTTATATCTGAAATTACCACATGAATTAGATCCCTTTTATTAAGTCAAACTTCTTTCTTAAAACAATTTAATTAACCTTAGTTTAGAAGTAGCACTGGTCTGTTAGCTCTTATGTTCTGTACACATACTCGAGGACTGTAAGTAGCTTTATTTATTCATTGCAAGTTTGGTTTTGTGTCGTTTTTAATTGCTTTTAGAACTTCTGTAGATAAACAGAGTAATTTGGAATATCAATAATTTAACTTACTAATATCAAACAGGTTTCTTAAGGCAGAATCACATTTTCAAGTTCAGGCTGTTAAATGGAAAATAAAGAAATTGCTGATTCTGAGCTATTTCTGAAATATTTTAAAAATCAATGTATTCTGTCACATTTACATTACTATTTGAAAATGAGTATTATGTGCCTATATAGAAATATTAACCCGTATTTTGCTTTGTGAAAACAACATGTTGGTGATTCCAGTTAATATAACAAAGCAAATTAAGTAAAGCTGTAATAAGTCCTGCCTTTTTCTGCAATTAAGAATGTATGTGATTAAACCAAGATTTCTGTCTGGTAACCCTGAACAACTCACAAGGAAAGATTCTGATGGGTTGATTTGCCAATTATACATGTTTCTATGAACCTTTTGATTACAGCCACCACCACACTGAGATTTTAAAATATGTTTATGAGATAAAAGATTTAAACTTTTTTTCTTTGAACGTGTGTTGTGAGGGTTTTTTATTATTATTTTTGAGGGATTGCAGTTCTAGGGCAGCTTTTGATAAAAGTTGCAGTATGGATTCGTAAGAGCAGAGGAACAGGATTTGTGGTATGGTAAGGAGCACAAAGATTATTGTCTTGATTGAAAATTACTTTCTTAAATTGCTAGGGTAATGCTGAAGAAATTTCTCCAGTAGCTGGATTAAACTTCAGGAAGATTACAGCATTAATTCGTTGTTCTCTAGGGAACTTTTTGTTTCTGGAATGTCCATTTAAGTCTGATAGCATTTAAACAGGAGCTTTGGAGCCATCTTAGGTTTCTGCTGCTGAGCTTCAACATGTTAAAGACTAAACATTTTTATTTATATCAGAGTCAGCAATATTTTGCCATGGGAGGGAAAAAAACCCTCAGTATTTTTTTATTAAAGGCTGCTGAAATTGCAAGATTGCGAATTGAGGAATGTCCAACATATATGCATTTTTCTCTTCCCCTTGAATTATGTGGGTTTTGTTATTGTTTTATTTGGATCATATAATTATGAATAACTCTTGGTAGTTGTAGAATTAAGGGCTGCTTTGGCACCATTCCACCCAGGCTTTTGAATGGGGATCAGCAAATAACTGCTTGGCTACTTGAGTCACTTCTTGAGCTCTGTCTCTCCTTTGAACAAGGGAGGTAAGTATTTTTCTGCTTCATGTTTCCTCTTTGCCTGTCTCCATGGATAATAGGAACAGGATTCCACCATCAGATTCCTTCCTGCACTTGGCAGTGTGGTGTGGAGCACAGGGAAAGCAATCCTGTTACTCTTGCACAGATGGTTTTCTGAGAGTAACGATTAAACCCCAGTAGCTAAGGTTACATGTATTTTTCCGTTTTGAGTACACACTTCATCAATTCAAGCAGCTCATTTCAGTTCAATACATGTATCTGGAAAAAAAAGTAGGCAGACAAGAACACTGCAAAGTGCAAACCCATATATTCAAGGGCCAAGACCTTCCCACCTGAGCTTAGATTTCCATTTCAGCATCGATTGGATGTTTTCATGCTAACTGTATAAGCATCATGATTGCAAACTTAAGTAGGGGAAGAAGAGAGCACAGGGGCTTTGCTTTGTGACCACTGTCCATTAGTAAGTAAACATTTCGGTTTTTAATATGCTCTCTTGTAAAGGTGGCGAGTGAACCAATTAAACATAACCAACCACTTCAGCAACGTTTGGAATTTGTATGTTAATTAGCAGCATCTTTTCTTCTTGGCTTCCAAAATGTCTTGTTCAGTTTATTCACTGGTTTAGCTCCCTCCTCAACAGCCCCAGTCTGAGTTGAACACAAATGGTCACTTTGACCTCGCCTGAAAAAGCTGTTCTAAAGTGTTACAAACCATTCTCTAGGCATTTTCACTTTCATAAACATGAAGTTAATGGTAATGATACTTTATTTGTTAATCTGCTTTATATTACTAGTTAATAGTGTCTAGTAACCAACATTTGAAATGTCTCTCCCTCTAAGGCACAAAATGTAAAGCTGTTATAGAATCACAGAATCACAGAATGTGTTAGGTTGGAAGGCACCTTTAAAGGTCATCTAGTCCAACCCAAGGGACATCTTCACTAGATCAGGTTGCTCAGAGTCCTGTCAAGCCTGACCTTGAATATCCCCAGGGATGGGGCCTCCACCACCTCTCTGGGAAACCTGTTCCAGTGATCCACCACACTCACAGTAATTTTTTTCCTAATACCCAACCTAAATCTCTCCTTCACTAGTTTAAACCATTACTCCTGGTCCTATTGCTACCTGCCGTTGTGAACAGTTATACCATGCTCATTCACTGGGTTCCATGTATGTTTTGAGCAGTTGTTTATCAATGCGATGTTCTTGCTGCTTTTGCCTCACCACAGTCCTTTGATGCCTTAACCAATACAGTGCAGTAGGATTGCCTGAACTTTCAGAGATCTTAACCCTCTTTTGTGTCCCTACCCTCAATCCTGAAGACATGGGAAACCCCAAAAAATCCAGAAGTAACAGTCTGAGGCTTGCAGCAGCATTCACACAAAGCTTTTATTTAGGAAGTGAAAAATCTTTCTGGATTGATAGGTCTTGCTCTGTCCTGTTATGAAAAGCATGCGTATTCATATGCCTCAATTCTGCCTGTATAAATATTATGCAGATGCTTGCATTTCCCAAGTAAGCTGTATCAGACTGTGCAAACTTGTTTATTTTGCTTCTTGAATTCTTGATTTGTTCTGGTATTACTCAAGTCACTTCCCAGCTTTCTGGATGTGTTTTAAACTGTTTAGATCATAGACTTCAGATGCTGTGTCTCTCAGATATGAGCTTCTTAAGAATGAGTTAACTGGCTGATGAGCAGGGGTAGTCTTTCAGATGTGTTTTGATGATGCTGACATCCTCATGCAGTCAGGAAGCGTAGTTAGTTTTAAATGAAGCAGTTCTGTTTTCTCAGCATCCCCCCATTCATATTCTTGGAATGTTTTGCTTGCAGTATTGTATGTAGTCTGCTACAACTACTCAGCAGTCGTAATTGGTACCAGTGACGAAAATTGATTTGTGCAATCAGAAAATCATTATCTGCATTCTGACTGATAATGCTGCAGTTGCCAACATTTAAAAATTCTTCTGACAGCTGTTTTTTGGGAATAATCCAGGGCCATGCAGTCACCAGGATTCTAGCTGCTTTATGTTGAATCGTAGGAGTGTGTTAAAAGAAAATGAAAAAGCTCTTAATAACTGTCTCAATATATTGTTTTTTTTTCCCAGAGTTTTTAAATATGTAGTGTTTTGCTAGAGTACTCCTTTGCCAGATACACTAGATCAGGAGTGGTGCAGAAGTATCCCATGTTTTACCAGTATGTGGTGTTTGTAAGAGGTTTTCTGTTCTCTGACGTGATGAGCTGTGCTGATAACTGGAACAGGCCATTATTAAAAAATGCCAAAGTAGTGACTACACATATGGTTATTTAACAGACTGCACTGGGAGTCTTAGAAGTCCTGTACTTCCCCTGATCAGAGCACTGCCTTCTCTTGGAGGAGTCCCTTAGGACTGGTCTGTGTCTTCGTGTCTTGGCTCCAGGTCTCGCTCAGGGTTTCTTTTTCTTAAGTCAATGCACAATTTTTAGTATCTATTTTTCCTCCATTCAATGTTTCCTTCCCCTCTTTTTTTCCTCTGGTTTTCTATGAATTTTTAAGGCTTTCTAGGTTCCTTATCTCTTGCTGTTTCCTTGCCCCTTTTCTGCTTCTTCTGAAGGAGCCAAATTTAAACTGCTACTGCTTATTAGTATCATCTGGGAGCAAAGCTCCTATTTAGGAAATGCTAGAATTTTTAGGGAAAAGGGTTTTTTGTGTGGTTTTGTTTGGTTTGATTTTGTCTTTCTGTACTGTCCTTTCCTGACATTCCTATTTCCATGAATACCTTCTGGTTATGTTTTGCTGGGCCATGGACTTCCAGTACAGCTGGGAAATATCAGTACAGCTGATATTTCCAGTCCACTATTCTTTCATTGTAGGAGGAGCTGGAAAAGGTTCAGTCTCTATTACTCCTTGCGCATATTTATCTTCTCACAGGAAACCTTCTAGTAAAAGAGCATCAGTAAGGGTTCAAAGCCAATCACTTGTAAGCTAAGAAAAGGCAGAATTAAAGTTGTCGGTGCTTGTCCGTTGCTGTATGAATAGAGATGCAGATCAAGAGAGGTGCCTTTTTCCCTGTGTGCTTTCCTGCACTTCCAGCTGAGCCAGATCCTCAACTTGGAGTTTGCTCAGTGTGTAGTACAGAGTGGAGGAAGCTGTACATTTTCCAGCTGTGCAGTGTTTTCATTTGCTTATGCTGTGAATGCTATCCATTAGGTAAAAGGATGAAAAATCCTTGGACAGGGAACAAGTACAGAGAAACTGTGAGCTGGACTCTTGCTAACATCCTTTTTAGCATTTACAGATTTCTTTATTATTTTTTCCCACATATATTTGTGTCTCTTGACTGTCATTCCTAGCCAAAATTTATTTTGTGAAGAGTGGTTGGATCCAGGAAACCTGAGTTCTCTGGACTAGAAATCCGGATTGCACATTGTCTTCTAAACTGTGCTAGAACTAGCATGGACTAACATGGTTCTTGGTTGGGTTGGTGGTGGTTTTGGAAGTTTTTTAAAGTTGTCTCTGAGAGGTATAAATCTAGGGAACCTCACTGTGGTTGGGGAACTATGCACTGTTCTGGTCTCCTTCAACTTAGAAAGGATATAGTAAAAAAAATGCCCAGAAAACATGAGGAAAAACTCAAAAAAGCGTGATGAAGACATTTGAGGGGAGATACCAAGGTATTTCCCAACTGATGGAACTAAGAAAGCATGGCTCAATTATTGTTCATAGGGAAAAGACTCCCAAGTACAGTTCCTTCTGAAATCAAGGTAATGGGCCACTGCACAACACAGTGTAGGTTTGGACCAACAGAAGGATTGGACTTGGTTTCCTCTCCTCACCATGCAGATACCAGAAGGTGGGCATGAAGCCGGGCATGTATAGCAGTAGGGTGCTGCTCTCAAAGCTTATGTTTAAATGTAAGAGCTGCTAATTGGAGGCCATGAAGGGCTGGATTGCAGGTGCTCTGTTTGCCAAACATTTGAGATTGGGCTCCTTAACTTGGTTCTTCAATTTCCTTAGTGTTACTTCTGTCCTTGTTATGGTTGGGAAGTGCAATTTGCTGAGTTGTAATAGAGAACTGCACCTTTCGTATGACTTAGTGTGATGTGAGGTGACTGTGCAAGTGCCAAATTCAACACACAGGTCTTGCGAAAGCCTTGTGGCATTCCGACCCGTCCTTTGTCATGGTGCTCGAAATCTGCAAATAGGTTTGCTTTGTTGCTTTTCAGATGCACAGATGTTAGTGGTGATTTCTGTTTCACAGATATTACAGCCTGCCCTGCTGTTTATGTGATATTTGCCTGTAGTCTCATTTCTTCTTTTGTGCAGTTTATTCCTATTTTGTTTGATTCTTGATTTTTCCCTTGTCTTCAAACTTCCATTTTAGTGAGAAGGGAGAAAATTTTCTTCCCACATGAGATTTTCTAAATTTCTTCTATGTACTTGAACTGTGTCTATAATAATCTGAGGGATTTTTGATTTTAGAGCAACAGGTGGGAAGGAGACCTTGTAGTTACAGGGTTTTGTACTTGTTCTGGGCTTCTCTTGTGCAGAACTTCCCAGTCATTGCCTGTGTGATGGTAGATATCAATCCTAGTCAACTGACCCTGTAATGAGAGGTCACCAAGTGCCCTTCTGTTAGTAATGTGAGAGAAAATGAATGGTCCTATATTTTTAAAAAAAATGGATTACTGCAGTTTCACAGTATATTGACACCGATCTCCCTCTTGTTTTGTGGAAAATACTTAGAAATAAATAAATTGTCTTGCAAGCAGTAATGGAAAGCCAACACTTAGTACTGATACAAAGGCAGGTTTAACTTTTGTCATTAAGGAGAACAATCTTGATGAAAAGCTGAAAGAACATTTCTAATCCTATTTGCTACTTGAATTTTCTATGTGTAGTTATATGGATAGCAACATAGCAGTTTTATAAAGTCCTCCATGAATGTATGTTCTTCAGATTTCTGTTTATGTGGTACAGTATTTCAGTATATATTATATATTAAAATATCAATTTTTCAAATGGGTCTTCATAAGGATTAATTGATTTTAAAAAAAATCAACTAGTAGGATTAGACTTGGTTTATACCAAGTTTATATCGCTCTCCTCTGTTCATTCTAGTTGGACGATCTGTCAAAGCTTTGAAATTTTCAGCAAGAGGAATTGTGGGTGGACAAGAGAAGATGATTGATTAATTACAGACACAGTCAACTTAGGTTTACATGATTTATATGAATGGCTTTGTGAGCTGAAAGCTCATAAAGATCATTAGGCTTCATTTTAAGTGGCAATTTCAGTCCATTTTCTTTGATAATTCACGTGCTGTTAAAAGTGTCAAAAGTTATCAGCATTTTTTTTTTATTTCCCATCACCTAGTATTTTAGCAGATCACGTATCTACACAAGTAGTGCTTAAGGTAATTACCACTTTCAGCTAACTTAAGAGATGCATAGAATTTATGGAATTCATCCTTTCAGGCGCTTGTGTGGCAAAATTCGGTGAGTAATACGAAAGGTAACCCGCCCTTTCAGTTAAAATTCTGTTATTCTGATTTAATTTTTAGAATTGTTCATGTGCTATCATTGTCATACTGAGATTAGAAGAACTCTCAAGTTCAGTGGTGATAGTTTTCTGATACCTAGTGAAGACCTGCCACCAGCTTTCAGAATCTGTTACCTCTGGAAAGTTTAGCTGGAGTGAAGTCTAGTTCACCTCCACGAGAAGTGCAAACAGAATAATTATCCCAGAGCTGGTTTGTCCTGTGAGGTGTTGGGCAGGGTCACAGTAAGAGTGGTTGCTGGCAAGTGGGGTTTGCTCCAAGCAGGGGCTTGTAGGTGAATGCATCCTTTCGAGGGTGTCATCTCTTAGACTTCACTCAGAAGATACTTCATACTCCTAGAGCTCTGGTTTTTAGTTTCTTGTGCAACAGCAAGGAGAACTGGTTAGAAGGATTGGATGATTGCATGCACAGCAAGATCTGTAGATGCTGGTTAGTCTTCACTGTGCCCTATTTTAAGAGCTGTTGCCTGCTTCTGTACAGCAGAATTGTGCTCAGGGATCGGAATAGCAATTCTGGAGCTCTGTTACAGCTACAGTGACGATGGTGTCTTTAAGGGTGAAGGTACTCTATGGATTAATGTTTGTTCACTGCTTTCAAAGAAGAGGTACCAGTGTAGGTCCTTCGGGCTGCCAGAGCAACTGATTTAGGTTTATTTACAATTACTATTTTCCAACCAATGATGATGTCCTTTCAGGTGTAAACACATAAGATCTGTTTGGGTTTTTTTTTTTTCAAATAAAATCTGTCCTCTTTGAGCTATGAACATTTTATTATAAATCACTCTGTTTTCAAGTTTCAGTTAGGCCATTGCTCATGTATTTATTGTATTTACTTGAGGCAAATACAGAATAATTTTGTTCTCAGCTTTTCCTCTTTATGGTATAATATAAGCATGTTAACCATCCATTTGTAGTATCTGAAAATATTTCCCAATGTGACACCTTTCAAGGGTTTGGGGTGGAGTTTTTTGGTACAGTTTGCTTTAAGGAACACTTCTGTTTACATAGTACCTTATCAGTAACATTAAATAATTTTATTGTTACTTCCAACAATAAAACTGAACAGTTGTCAAATACAAACTTTATGTAATGGTCCTAGTTTCATCTTTCTTGTACCCTTGCTAGTTAAAATTACACAGATATTTTACTTCAGTACCTGTTTGCAGTGTTCCTTCAAGAACAGCACAGCTTTGTATAGTGGCAAAATTACTGCGGTGTTATTATACCCAGAAGTAAAAAGCAGCATAAAGAAGGTTGTTGGGGCTTTAAAGAGTTGGAGCAAGTATTGGAAATGGGATTCACTGAATTAAGGAAAATAAAAAGGAGCTTTGTTGAACGTTTTTTACATTCATGCATCCTCCCTTGGCTTCCATTGTGACCTCATCTAAAAAAAATAAATCTTTTGGGTGTGATGCGAAAGGCTCTATGAGAGCACCTTGCTGTCATGATAACAAACATCATAAAAGTTAGCCAAAATTAAAATTGCATGTATAATTAAAATAATATAGGTGTATTGCAGTGCAACAACATTTAAAAAGTGGTGGGCTTTTTCTTCTTTTTCTCTTTCTGTAAGCCATTACCAGCCTCATAGACCTTGGAGGGAATCTAATGTTATGCTTATTTCAGCTGAACTATACACAAAGGAATTAGGAAAAGTATGAGCAGATTTAACTGAAATTCGGAGCCTTCAGATGGTGGAGGAACTAAGACTTTACAGTTTGAAACTAATTCTCTTGATTGTGAGTAAACCAAGTTGAGATGTATGTTAGAGCTGGCCTGGTCTACTGTTCAGTGACTTCTGTGGAGCATCACTATTCATTCCTGCCTTTTGAGAGCGATAACACAAGAGGAGAAGTAAGAAACCTTTATTTCTGAACAAGAGAAGGAGCAAGTGGGGATTGATTTTCTCCAGGAGCTGGAGGAGGAAAAGGAATGCCAGTCCTCCCTCTTACTTGCTAATTTTTAATATCCTTTTGCAGATTTCTGAGATAGGAAGGCTACTACAGGGGAAAGATTTAATCTAAAAAGACATGTGTTTTGAGGCATAATCTAGAGTGCTGAAACTGCTCTCAAGAACCTTTGGACTGGTGGTACCTTAACAGCATGTCAGTAGGTTGTGCCATTTGATGTACACTTTGTTTCTTCTTCATGTGTTTGAGATTTTAATTTAGCTTGACAAGAAACATAACTGCTGTTTAATTTCTGTATCTTCCCTTCTTGGTCCCTGCATGGAGTCACTGTTTTTCATGGAATCCTATATTTGATTTTTTTTCTGGTTGATTATTTAAAAATGAATGAATGATTCTCTTGATAATTTGTCAGAAAGTGGCTGAAAGTGATGCTTTTTACCTCTTCGTGACTTCTCCATTTTAAAATAAAAAAAAAAGGAAGTTGTTTGGGATGTTGCTTCCATGTCTTAATTGTGAAGAAGAGTGAGCTACTCTCCTTACCCAGGTTATGATCTGAATTGATTCTACACCTCGAACTCATGGTTCTGGAAGTAGGCAGTTATGACATTTTCTAAAAGTATGTCATCTCAGTGTTCAGTGGTGGCCAGCAAGTGAATGATGAGAAAAGAAATACAGAACGAAGCAGGAGACGTGTCTGTAACACTGTCTGAATTTCTCAGCAGCCCCTCTCTGGATATAGTGCGTGGGACAGACATGTTTATTTGTTAAACATTTTCTTCTTCCTGGTTCTGATTTGCCTTAATTTTCGGGGGAGCAAGACTGGAAGGGGGCATAGAAGAAGTTAAAATGCTGCAGGTTTGCTAGTAGAAAAAGGAAGTTCAAAGGAGAATGTGAGGGACAGGAAGACTGACCTAGTGATGCGCAGTATGGAAAGCTGAAATGCTTCCCTTTTTGTGTCTGTTGGAGCAAAGTATTCTTCAAGGCCTCTGGGTGCACAAGTATGGTTTTGGAGGAAGAATGAGAGAGCTAATGATGGGAGAACAAGAGGCTGGAGAGCACTTAGAGAAATGTAACATATTTGTGAGAGTTCATGGATGACTGCCAAGAGGCTAATGTTATACTTGTCCCTAAGAGGAGGAAGAAGAGGACTTGGGGTCTGTTGGCTGGCTATATTCATGAAGTCCCTTGGAAGATCATGAAGCTTGTCCATTTCCAAACATGTGAAGCACAAGGAGGTGATCAAGAACAGTCAGTGTGGATTCACAATAGGCAAATGATGCTTGACAACCTCTTTGCCTTGTCTAATGAAGTGACTGCAAAATGGTCGATGTGGAGAGCAGTTTATGCTATTTACTTGCACTTCAGTAAGGCTTTTGGCTCTGCCTCCTGCAGGTTTAGAAGATGTGGCGGTATGGTATGGAATGAAGGACCATTCTGCTGAAGCTGATGAAGTCCAACAGGGTGGCTGGCTCTTGCCAGCTGAGGACTGACGGGCAGTCCTGCTGAAACGGCACCAGGAGTTGAAGTGAATGCTAAGTTGAATATGGGCCAAGTGTGAATAAGGCAAAATTGGTTGTATTGGAAGATGCGCAGTGAGCAGAATGAGGAAGGTTATTACCTTTTCTGCCTGTACCCAGAATACCATTTCCAGTTCCAAGTTGTCTTGTTCAGGGCAGATGTAGAGAAAGTGGTTAGGGTCCAGTGAGGTCTACGAAGACAGTCTAGAATCTAGACAATATGTACAGAAAGGGTAAAGGACCTGGACCAGTTCAGTGTGGTGAAGAGGAAGCCAAGGGATGATCTAATAATATGTTTGAAGGATAGTTACAGAAATAGTGGAGCCAAGCTTATTTTGCTAGTGGCAAATGATGTAAATTTGCTTAAAAACATGGCTTGAAAGTTTCAGAGTAGATGCTGGGGAAAAGCTTATTTACAGGAAGAGTAGTATTAGTGTGAAGTAGATTACCCAGAGGTTGAACCTCCCTGCTTGAAAAGAAACTTGGACAGAGCCTCAGCTGATCTGTCTGATGTTGGTGATGTGTCTAGTAAATTGTCCTGGGGATCTCTAAATACCTCTTCCCACCTACCTTTCCATCTCTCTTCCCTAAACAGTATACTCAGTTTTGGTTCCTTCCTCCAATCGTTCTGCTTCTCGAGTTAGACCTTGGAGTTTTCAGTCAGTAGGAGGTGAGCAGATAGCAGGCAGTATCTAAATCTGGCACTGAAAAAGGACTATGCCACCTGCTTGTTCCTCCAGAACTCATGTCTTAGCACTACACTGCTACATATGATATTTTATTTCTTTAAATAGTTGCATTTTCCCAGTGAAATTATACAAAACTTACATAAAGGTCCCAGTTGACAGATGTAAAGCAAAGAAACATCTAAAATTAGAAGAGGTAAAAATAGAGGTTGGGAAGCTGTCTGAATGATCTTATCAGCAACAAATTAATGCTGAATTCTGCCAGTTAGGTCTGCTCTGTTTATTAGGTCAGACTGTAGCTCAGAGATCATAGAAAAGAAAAAGGTGTCATGCTGAAAAAGATGCGTTTATTGAAGTCTGTCAAAAGTTGCCATGCTTTAAAATAGCTTGATATGGCCAAAGTGTTTGGATTTGGCCCTTGGCAGAAAGAAGGTCCACTGTTTGAGCCTCGAGAGAGGAAGACAGATTATACATGAACTTTGAAGATAATTTACTTAGAAGCTTAACAGAAATGTGCAACTGCTTGCTACACTGAATAGGTGGTGAAAGGACTTGTGACATCGTAGCATTGGATCAAAAAAAGGAATTTTCTAGTAAGTGTATTTGTCGGGTAGTTCATGCAGTTCCCTCTGTTCCTGGTGAATGCTAAGTCCATCCATGGCAGAAAAGCCAGGTTCCTGTATTTAATTTTTTTTTGCAGAGTTGCTGTGTACACCCAGCTCAGGCATAAGGTTGGGGTCGTACATTGCAGCATGTTGGCTCCTCTGCACAAGCCAGTTTGTTCCTTTCTCTTCTGAGAGCGGTCTGCTTTGATTGGCATGGGATGAAAGTGCTTTGTGGGTTGTTGGTGAGGAGCCCTTGCGAGTTTACACTCCAGGTTACCCTCTCGTGTTTTTTAATGTCTCCATTCTCATCATTGGTAATGACAGTGATACTGCAAATATTCTGAAAACACTTAAAAGTAGACAAAGACTGAGAGATTTGTGCAGGGAATATTAGTGACTTCCGATCCGCCAACTGAAAGACCAATTCTGCTAATGAGCTCTGCTTAAAAAGCAGTTGACATAATTCCTTATGACAAATCCATAAGAATACTCTTCCAGGTGCTAAACAAAATCTGCTGTATTGTTTTATTCTGATAGGCATTTGAAAGACAATTCCCTGTGTTATTCATTAGGCACTGCATATCAAAAAGTAGTCTTTGGTTGAAATTTTTTTTCAGATTTTTACAGATTCATATTTTTACAGACCGCTAATTGTATTCGACTGTCAGACACTGCATGAATTAAACTCCTAGAAGGCTTTTTGGTAGGAATGTAGAATAGTACTAAAGAGATTAATACAGCCTCCTTAATACAGTAAAAATGTTTGTTGCTTTGAGAAGGCGGGGTTGTGGTGGTAGGGGTGGCTCTATGGCACTAACAGCATTCTCAGTTGCATCAAAGTATTTCCAACTTCTGGAAGGATATCCCTTTGTATGGCTGCCTAGAAGATATGAAACAAAGTATCGCTGCATGAGCAGGTAGCCACTAACTGCAGAGATCACTTTATGACCCTCTGAGACCTACATTCTTTTAAAGGCTTTCCTTGTGTTAAAATCTGAGAATACAAGGCTGGATTTCAGTGTTTGTACTTCCTATTTTTAATTTGTGATGTTAGTGAGAGGAATCAGAAAAATCTCATTCACATCTGGTTTCTGATAGTGAGAACAAAGGTAATGGCTGACTCAGTGGCCAGTGGTTCCCTTATGGATAATGCCAAGTGAAATCTTTTCCAGATTGTGAATTCTGTATAATGTCCATAAGCCCCTCAGAGAAATGAGGTAGAACAAAGTTGGAGCAAGTCCAGAAGAAGCCACAAAGATGGATTAGAGGGCTGAAGCACCCCTCCTCTGAAGACAGGCTTGAGAGAGTTGGGCTTGTTCAGCCTGGAGAATAGAAGGCTCTGGGCAGACCTTAGAGCAACCTTCTGGTACCTGGGGCATTAGTGATGGGACACGGGGTGATGCTTTGAACTGAAAGAGTGTAGATTTAAATGAGATATAAGGAAGGAATTCTTCCCTATGATGGTGGTGAGGCCCTGGCACAGGTTGCCCAGAGAAGCTGTGGCTGCCCCATCTCTGGCAATGTTCAAGGCCAGGTTGGTTGTTTGCTGTCCTGTTTTTAAGCCTGCAGTTACAACTTCTAGTTATAAGTGACCAGTTCTCATAAGCATTATATTTTCAGTCTGTGTGAGCGATGCTATCATATTCCTTTGGTTTTACCTATTCTGTGTCTGCTGGTTGTAGCCTGAGCAGCTGGGTCTGGGGAGGTAGATGCTGTTTCCTGGAAAGATATTGGCAGCAAGATTTTTCCTGGTTGCCGAAGTCTGGACTTACTTGAAAGAGAGAGAGTATTATATATATAGCATATTATATATTATATGTGGTGTTGAACAAAGAAGATAAGGCCATGGTGAAAATTGCCCTGCAGTTTTATGATTTTTTAAATGTTTCTCAGCTAGAGCTGAAAACAGACTGCATATCTTCTTGGCGTGAAAGGTGTTTGATATTACATCCAGCATGTGCACAAGAGAATAATTTCAAGCACACAGCAAGAAATTGAAATTTTCAGGTTTTGCTTGTTTGTTTGATCTGCTGTCTTTGTGGTGGTTTTGAGCAGGGCTTGTAACTTGTCTCTCTGCATACTGATCTCTGAAATTATCTTTGGTAGGAAAATGCCTAGCATCTTTGAAGTTGTCTTTGTATAGTACCAACCTTAGAAAGGCACTTCTAGCTCAAGCCCTTCTCAGATATTTGAACACAAGCTCTATGCTAGAGTGAAGTCGTGTTATGAAAAGTATTTAAAACACGAGCTTTGTCTCCTGATTAGTATTTCATTAGCAAACAACACCATACAGCATTTTTTCAGAACATTTTACTTTCCTCATGGCTCTTGATTATTGGCAGCTTGAAACATCAAACAGATCTGTAGCTGCTTGAGTTATTAATTGTAATCTTCACTACTCAATGGAAATATTTTCAGGTTTTGCATGTTACAGCTTTTAGCTATATAATGCTGAGGATATTGTCACAGAAGTCTCTTTGCCCAACTGTTACAGATACAATTTTTCGTTGTAAATACAGTATTTGTAAGCAAAGGCATTGCATTGTCTTCTGGAAAATTGTGATAAAGGGTGGTGACAAACTACTGGCTGTATTGTAGTGCTGACAACCACCTCAGTGGAGGAACAGGTGATGTCCTCTCTCAGTCTAGTCAGATTTAACAAACTGTCCTTGCAACTGCTTTCCCACTGTAAGGAGCTGCTCAGTGAAGTGAGGCTGCCTTTAGTCTCATTGAAGGTGTGAATAGACCGCTTGTTGCTGGTGAACGGAAGCTGTTTGAAGTAGTAGCATGTAAACCTCCATGGACTGAATTCAGTTCTGAACGATGCAGTGTGATTCCTATGCATGCTACCTGGAGAGGTGAATAAAGTGTTATCCAGTATTTCAGCCTATTGAAATTTTGCAGACCTTGTAACTGTAATGCTGAGTGCCTCTTGATCTTGTACATGGTTTTACTTCTGTTCCTGTGTGCAAGCAAAGAGCAGAGGAAGTGCATTTGTTTGACTTTGTTGCTGAGTTCAGGTTGGAGTAGAGAATTGAGATGGTTTCCTTCTATGTTGGTCTAGTTGCTTGCTTGCCTGATAGTCCTTTGGCTCTCTTACCTAAAAGGCTTTTGAAATGAGAGAAAATAAAAATTTTTGGTGCTGTCTTTATTTTGTTTTCAAGCAATTGTATTGTTATTTCTAAATGATAAATGGTAATGATGTCTGAAGGTTGTGTTGTAGTATTTTTCTCTACTTTTTATTTCCAAAAGTTGTTCCTTTCTTAGGGGAAATTCCTACTGTCCATACTTACCTAAGGGCATTTGTTGTACCAAGAGGTTTTGCCAACCAGAAGACACTGAATATGGCAAAAGAATAGGAAATTTAAACATGTCAAGGTATAAAATACTGTTGCCTATCTTGAAATTTGTTGCAAAATATTTGTCAATTTAGTGGCATTTCTGGCATGGTACTTGTTATAAACCTTCTTGCTCCTGGATATGATACTCACTATTTGGGTGATATCAGAGTTTAAATAAAAATTATAACCAGTTGCCTCAGATTTTCTGTACTCTGCAGTCTCAATGACCTGAAACCATACTTAGAGCAGTGTTTGAATTTCTTCCTTTCCCAGTTACATGTATTGCTAGACAAGAAGAATGCTGAAATAGATAATACCTTTTT
>VXBZ01004951.1:105993-123272 GCA_013399135.1 Heliornis fulica | reverse complement strand
TTTTTTTTTTTTTTGGTGTCTGTGTTGGTAGGTGATTTCTTGTTCATGTTGTCCAGCTGACAAGTGCAAAACCATCAGGTGTAGAGAGTAGCATGTTGTGGAAATAAAACAAAAACAATTGTAAAGCAAGTGGCTTGATGTAAATGCATTTAGTTTGAGGTGTGCCTGGAGCCTCCAACCATCCCAATGTTATCCTGGATATTTTTTGAATAAATGAGACGTTTTGCATATGTCCTTATGACAGCTATGTTGATTGAAACTGCAGTAGACTTGCATGGTGACAACAGTTTTAAATTGATTTTTCTTAAATGAGGAGTTAATAAGAAACCCTACTCTATAGCACATTTCTTAGACTATTGGAATATTATAAATGAAATAATACATCAGCTGATGTGTGTGGCTACCTCTTCAGTCAGATGCAGTGGACATTCTAGCAGAGAAACTTCTACTGAATGCTAAGAAGTGAATTGACTAGGTCACACTAAGCATTAGGAATTCTTGAGATGAATTAAAGTATCTATTCTAACTGTAATTTTTTGAGTCTTTAGTCACAGGCCATGTAATAGAGATGACTTAGGGTGCAGTCACAAACATGTGGCTAATGAAAAGGGACAGGTCTCATGTGCACAGTGTGCTTTCAAAGAAACAATGGTTGGAAGCACAGCCTATCTCGGATATTCCAGGTAAGTTTAGTAATTTGAATTGCAGAATTACAGAACATTAGGAGTTGGAAGAGACTTGAAAGATCATCTAGTCCAAGCCTCCTGCCTGAGCAAGATCACCTAGACCAAATCACTCAGGAAGGCGTCCAGATTGGTCTTGAATGTCTCCAGATAAGGCGATTACACAACCTTTCTGAGCAGCCTGTTCCAGTGCTCCATCACCCTCACAGTGAAAAGGTGTTTCCTTACATTCACATGGAACTTACTATGTTCCATCTTGGACCCATTGCCCCCTGTCCTATCACTGGCCATCTCTGAGAAGAGCCTGGCTCCATCCTCCTGACACTCACCCCTTACATTACGTTAATGAGGTCACCCCTCAGTCTCCTCCAAGCTAAAGAGACCCGGCTCCCAAATATATAGATTTCTTCCCATTTCTCAGTAAGGAGACTGAAATGAAGAAACTGACCTTGTGATATCAATGCTTGATATCATTCTTAGAAATCCCAGCCTGTGTTTGCATACCTGCATCAAGGATTTCCCATTTGATGCTTGGTTTGCATAAGTGAGAAAAATAATGACCATTAAATCTTTGTAAAAAGTGTATGATTTGCTGAAAAAAGAAATGTATAAATATTTTATATTTATATTTTATTTTTAAATCTTAATATCAGTACAGTACAGAAAGTTGAACATCTACAGAGGACAACATTATCGTTGCACTGAAATCACCATTCAGTTACAAAAAAAGTCAGCATCCTCTCAGTGTTGAAAAGGTTCCAGAATTAACTACTCTCTACTACATTGTCTACGGATGTGCCACTATGACTCTTACTTTCTTGTCTAAAATGTCAGCTTTAGCCATCTGTAGAATTATTTAACTCTTTAATAGCTCCTGAAGATACCAAGAATATAAGACTGATGACCTGAAACCTCTTCAAATGTATTACAGCATATGCAGTACATTGGTTCATGCCATTCTGCTGATATTGGGAAGAAAATAAAATTAATAGATTAGGTACCTGCGAGTGGAGCACACTGGAAAATCTCCATTTCGGTTTTGTCTTCATTCTGCCTCAGCTTAATGAGCCACATTTGTTCAAATTCAGAGGTATCAGTGGAGCAGCAGCAAGAGCATTTTGGCGCAGTAGTTCGTGTACGTCTTGCTGTCAGTGGTGTGTTTAGCATGCAGGAGGTTTGTCCTTGTGCACGTCTCATTCTTTCCAAATGCTACAGAATAGATAATTTGGTGCATCTTCATTTCCAAATAAGTGTTCTTTAACAGAATGAGAGTGACTGCAGCATGCATTATGCAAGCTGTATCAAAAGCATTGAATAGATTGAAGAGGTGAGGAACAATAGAAAAATAAGTTCAGAACAAATTTGACAAACTGCTTGTCCAAAGCCTTTTTCCAGGAAAATTCTAGTTAATGATTAATGAAATTAATTAATTAATTGGTGAAATTAATGAAATTAATTATCTCAGAAATGGAGTATACTGCATGTCTGTGATAAACTGAATGTATCATTTCCACAGTGAAGCACAAACAGCAAAGGTAGAATTAAAATGGCTTTTCAGTATTTGAGTTTCTTCATATGCTAATTCTTTGATGGTAATTCTCAATTTAGCAGCATGCATTTTTAAAGCATTTTACCTCCTCTTATTTGTGCTGTTCATGCAGAATTTCCTCAGTGTGTCCACACAATCAGTTTGTTAAAGGAATGATGTCATCAAGAAATATAGAATCATAGGATGGTTTAAGTTGGAAAAGACCTTCACGGTCATTGAGTCCAACTGTCTATCCAGCCGCTCTAGGTCCAACACTAGACCATGTCACCTAGAACAACATCTGTTCTTCTTTTAAACACCTTCAGGGATGACGACTCAACCACTTCCCTGGGCAGCCTGTTCCAATATCAGACAACCCTTTCAGTAAAGAAATTTTTTCTAATATCCAACCTAAACTTCCCCAGATGTAGCATATGAAAAGACTCATCTTTGCACAAAATCTTGACTTCTTGACACTTGTAGTAAATGCTGTGTAGTTTGTTTGTCTGTGACTATCATCTGTGCGAGATCCTTGTTTGCATAACTCAGTACATGCAGAATTGTTGGAAATACTTTGTACCATTGCACAGTTATACCTATGTATCTGAAAGGCAAGAGAAAAAGACATGTAAAATCAGAATTTTCTGGTAACACAGATTTCTTCAGAGATTTAAACAAGGTAGATTAAAGCACAGTTTGTGCTGAATTAGTACTGAAACTTTAACCGGTGCTGTGTTACAGCTGTCTGATTTTCAGGAAGTGGACTGAAGTTGGTCAGAAAAATCAGAAGTTGCTCAGATAAATCAGATGTAGATTTTTATTTGTCAATATGAATATGCTTATTCTGGGGGATATTTATCCAGGTAAAAAGCTGAATGCTGTAGTATCGGCCTCTATTAATTAAAACTATTTCTTGGTGAATGTAGAAAGAGTAACCTTTGATGAAAAGCATTGTAATGGTGTAAATCCCTCAAATCCAACCACAGAAGCATCCCTCTTTCATGTCATAGTGTCAGTATACCATTCTCAGGATTTGTGAAGCTTAAAATACCGATCCCTTTAGGCAGGCTTCCCTTGTTGTTCCAGGAGTACTGTTTGGGTCGGGTAATTGGGTGTGATACCTATTTTGGTTTCATTTGTTTCTTGAGACTCATTTGAAACTGTTCATTTTGCAAATATTTACAATATGTAGGGGAACAAGACTTGATAAATTTGCTTTTTTTGTTTGTTTGGTTGGTTTTTTTTGTGGAGAACCTGGATTTTTTGAGGCAATGCCAGCTCTTCCTGTCCAGCACTTGTAATATGTGACAGTGTGCAATGCTCGGTCTGCGCGGTATGGTATTCCTTCACATGGCGTTCGTTTAAGTGATAGGACTCCATAGCCACAACGAGAATTGCTTGTCAGAGAAAACTCTGGAGAAGACTGTTGGACATGGATCAGCCTGCTGAAAAGGGTTCTCCTACCTGTGGCTGGAGGCGTTTGTCTTGGTGGTTCCTGCCTTCCCAACAGAGGTGCCAGGGATGAACAGGAACCAGCTGTGGATTATAGCACAGCCCATGGCACAATCCAGAATCAAGGTCATGTGAGTTTTGTACACAGTGCAGCAAACCGAGGGTTGACAGCGCTCAGAGAGAGAGTGAGAGCTCATCTGCTTTGTGGTGAGAGATCCTCAGTATCAAAGGACAGGAATTATAGAATCCAGGGATGAGCCTGATGTGTTGGAGATGATCAAGAATATCCTTAGATTTATTTTTTGATAATTCCTGTCAAAAAGTAATCCATGTCCTGTATCGCCCAACAATCTAATTTATCACCCTGTTGTTGCACATTTGAGGTGCTGAAATGGATAACCAGTGAGGTGGCTGAAGCCCTCAAAGACCTTGATGGTATTCAGCAACTTTTCATCACAACTGTGAAGAGAAGTTATGGAACAGTGATTTGAATTATAAAGCCCCTGCAAGAAAAGGCATTTACAAATAACTTTTTTATCTCTTTTTAGTTATGCATGATGTATAAAACATGATTCTGTGCCTATTTAATAAAAATAGACTTAATACAAAAAGCAAGTTTAATTAAAACTCATAACTGGAGATGTCAGAATGCTGATCATGGGTCTGAATGTACTTCTTTCTAAATTTAGTTATATATTCTGAATTTCATGATGGATATTATATACTCAGTGCTTTGGGAAGTCATGCATAATGTAACAAAAATTTTTACTTAACAGTACCTCTAGCAAATGTTCTCTGTGCTAATATTGTATGCCAAGTAGAGTGTGATATAACAAATGATTTATTTATTTTCAATAGGTCATTAAATTTTATCTTTAAAATTTCGTAAAACTACAAGAATTTAAAAAGGTGGCGTAACCCATTTAAGTTACATGCGTGAGGAGATAGATTTGTGGCTGCAATCAAATCACAACTGGATTTTATAATCAGGTGGCTCTATTGAGGCAGAAATAATTTCAATGACTCCATAAAGCTGACATCCTAAACTTGTCAGTTGCAAAGAGCAGTAGTCCTGAAGAAAGCAAAAATTTTATTTTCAGGATAAACTGTTCCCCATGCAAAGATACTGTGAATTCTGTGAAGAGGAGTGGGCACTTAGGGCCCTCCATGTCTCAGATGGAGAAATACTGTTATGTCTCCAAAGTATAAATGTTTAGCATTGTTTCAAAGTCACAGGTCATTTGTTTGTTTGTTTAACCTAACAGATAAAAAAAGTTTCTAAGGAAAAAGGATTGGGTTTTGTCTTTCAGTTTAGAGTTTGAGGTCAAGAAGTGAAGAATCACATGTATCTAAATATGTAAATTAAATCATCATATGACAGGAAGTGGAGAAAGTAGTAATTGAAAATAATTTTTATGTATGGGTTAAGTTGCGGTTGCTGCCTTTGGATTTTTTTCAAGATTGACATGGTGAACACCAGTGACTGTTAATTTATTCCTCTGTAGCTTCAAATAAACCTTGAGGATGGCTCTCTAGGAAGTACTAATATGGCCACAGGAAATCATGTATGTCCCTTCAGCAGTTTAGGAAAGATTTTTAAACAATTATTTCTGTCATTGGTAAAACATTTTTATCAACATGAGTTTGGTTGGGATTTTTTATCTTTAAGTAGTGATTTGCCTCAAAAGCAAAAATTACAGTTCGATGTGTCATCCTACAGTCTGATGAATTGGGTGGATTATTGCTGGAATCCCATAGGAAATTGAGAGATGCAGTCAGTCATGTGTGCGCTTCAGTGGCTTGCTGGAGGTGTGTACCTGTCAGTTTCGTGTCCCAGTGGTGGGATACAGCTCAGACCACCAGAACGTCATGGTAGCCTGTGTGCTCACAGTTTCCAAATTCAAGTGTGTGGCACAGAAAGCAAACCTGCTGCAAAAGTTTTGTGAAAGGTATAACAGTATGATTTGAAATCGTTAGGTATGAAAACAAATAATGTGGAGCTTCCCAGTGCTGTGTTGAGTAGGGAAACCCAGTTAAAGCAAGTGGCTGATGTGGACCTCTGCAGGGTTACTTCTTGGCAGCAGTTCTCTTCCATACTCTGTTCATGCACTTTGCTTGTTTCTCCTTCTCCAGTTGCCATGTTTCTCCTCATACATGAGAACATGATCATCTCTTGTCGCACTGATCAATCAATCTATCTTAGTGTTCTGGTTGAGTGCTGGACCATCTGGCAGATATGGCTTCTTTGGGTTTGGGTTTTTTTAACTGATCATCCATTGAGAAAGTAGGCTTGCAGAGTCCTTTTTTGTCCTTGAGCAAGCCAAGCAATAGATCAGCCTCTTGGTTTTCAGCAGACCAAGAGAGTATTCTTCAAGCCTGTATCCAGGCAAGTTGAGCTATTGGCATGATCTAGAGGAGAGAAACTAATGAACTGGTCAAATGCTAAAAAAGTAAAGGAACAACCTGGTCTGAGACTGGAGCAGAAGGTAAAGGTTTGTAATGGAAATTCAGCATAGAAATATGTCTTGTTGGTGAGATTATCTGAATACTTGAATAAGTTTAATAAGACCGTGGGAGCCTCATTACTGAAAGCTTCAAACCAAAGCAGGAATGATGGAATTGCTGCTGAACTGAATGAGGTGGGTGCCTTGGTGATGGAAAATACAGAGAAGGTGGAGTTACTACATGCCTTGCTTCAATCTTTACTGCTAAGGCTGGCCCTTGGGATATCCAGACCCTGGAGGTAAGAGAGAAAGTCTTGTGAAATTAAGGCCTTCCCTTGGTTGAGGAGGATCAGGTTAGAGACCATCTAAGCAAACTCAACACCCACAAATTGGCTGGCCCTGATGGGGTGCAACCATGAGTGTTCAAGGAGCTGGCAGATGTTATTGCTGTGCCACTCTCCATCATCCTTGAGAGGTCGTAGAGACCAAAAGGAGTGCCTGAGGACTGGAGGAAAGCCATTGTCACTCCAGTCTTCAGAGAGGACAAGGAGGACGACCCAGGAAACTACAGGCCAGTCAGTGTCATCTGTATCCCTAGAAAAGTAATGAAACAGTTCTTTCTAGGGGTTATTAGTATGTCTGTGCAGCAGAAGGTGGTTGTTGGCAGTGGTCAACATGGATTCACTGAGAGGAAATCATGCCTGACCAATCTAATAGCCTTCTGTGAAGGCATGACCAGCTGAAGGGAGAGCAGTGGCTATTGTCTACCTCAACTTCATCAAGGGTTTTGACATTGTCTCTCAGAGTGTCCTTGTAAAACATAGGAAGTGTAGGTTGGACAGTGAGGTGGGTTCAGAACTGGCTGATAAGTGGTGGAGAGTCTAGTTTGAGGCCAGTAGTCCATGGTGTGCCCCAGCTGGGAAGGCAAGAGAGACAGTTTTTTTAATTGGGGTTTTCCCCTGCCAGAGAACATTTAACAGTATTTGTCTGTGGGTATTGATACCATCAACTGGTCACCCAGTTGCTGTCAGTCTTGAGAAGTTACTGTTAACAGCAGTTTGGCTAGTTCATGTCTTTCAGCTCATTACAGCAAATTTAAAATCTGGAATGAATTAATTTTCTTAATTTAAAACAAAGAAGAGTTAGAGCCAAAACTTTACAGAATAACATTCATGAATATTACATAGTGTCAGGCTTACATTTTGTTTGCTGTATTTATTTTTATTTGTAGTGAAGATGGTGCTTTTCATCAGTGTGACCTATAGAGAACACATGTCATGGAACTGTACTAAATTCTGTTGCTAGTGGAGGGCTAGTAGGGTAAAAATAGCTGTGCCTTTGTATCGGTTTTGGCCATGAATTAATGAGAACTGGCAATATGTCTACACTCAAGCCAATAGATCCTGGGTTTTTTTGCTTCCAGTATTTACTAATATATGGCAAATCATAATTGCAAGCAGATTGTGTACCACAAAAAAGTCAGTAGAGCAAATGAACTGTTTGCTCTGGAACTTGTAACTAGCAGTGAAGTCAGGCTAAAATTACTTTTCCTGACAGCTTTCTAAGCATGCTATGATTATTTATTTTTTTTTAAATCAAAGAGATGAACATTTATTCTCCTTCTCCCTTTCCTTGACATTTTGTATATATGTTGCAAGTATTTGGCAGAATAGGGAGGGACGGGACCTTCTTTAATTTTAATAACACCATAGATAAAAATCAACAGCTCAGTAAAAAGACCAAAATAGTTACTTAAATACATTTGTTGGATACATTCTTTTCTATTTGGGAACTTAAAAATGAAGGTATCCGGGAATGATCTATGAAAAAAATTGACTAATCTAAAACAATTGAAAAAATAAAATTCTTCAAAAAAAAAAGATTCAGGTAGTGATGCAATTTAGAGACCAGTCATTAACTAAGAAGGTGAACTGTGTTTTCTTAATGAGTTACATCCATTCCTGGTTCTGAAATAATATTTTCTTCATTTAGATATATTTGAGAAGTTCAATTCAATGTGCAGTTAAAGGTTGAAAAACATATTAGGATTTGAGGAAGTGATGTTTATATTTACTTTCCATTTTATGTCTGTGAATATAAATGGGGTTTGAGGCTGTTAGCCATGCCAAAATCTCATAAGATAGGATGATCAGAAATAGTAAGTTCTGTTAGCAACCGAGAATGTATACTTTCATAAATGTTAAATTTGCAATACTTGACACTAATTGTAATTAAAAGATGAATAGTAATTACTTCACAAATAAGTGATGGTTCTTTTATCATTTGTTGGCAAAATTTTGGAAAACAAATATGGAAAAGGAAAAAAATAGATTTCAAATAGCAGAAAATAGTACTAAATTTTATGTGAAGTCCAACTTCACATGTAAACTTCATATGTAAAACAACTGTGCCTTAGAATGCTGAAATAAAAACAAAAGTAACAGTGATTACTCATGTAGATGAATTAAAAGTTTGCTTATTTTAATCAGGATTATAATTAGTGACTCAAATCATTGATTTAAATTGATTGAACTTGTGTGGTGGTTTGAGCCAGGCTGGAGGCCAGTCTCCCACCAAAGTCACTATCACTCCCCTCTTAGCTGGACAGGGGAGAAAATACATGTTGAGAGGCTTTGGAGTCGAGATAAGGACAGGGAGAGATCATTCTGTAATTAGCATCATGGGCAAAACAGACTCAACATGGAAAGAAGGCAAGAAAACTCTCTAATTTATTACACTGCACTACACACACAGAGAAACCAGAGTCAGATAATGAGAAGTACAAAACAGCTTTTAAAACACCACCCCCCGCCCCTCCCTTCTTTGCAGACTTCACTTTAGTCATGATTTTCTCCTCCCCAGGATGACACGGGGGAAAGGAGGAGGAGTAGGGAATAGAGGCTTCAGTCTTCATCAGTTCATCATGAGTTGTTCTCCTTCTTGGGTGAGGGGAGCANCTCTCTCCCTCTGTTTTTTACCTCTCTCTCTCTGTTTTTTACCTCTCTCCACATGCTGCAGGTGCTGCCAGGGGCTTGCTCCAACATAGGTCACAGATTCTTCCCTATTCCTCCATCTGCTCCATGGCGGGCTCCTGCCTGGCCCAGGTGCCTCTCCATGGGCTGCAAGTGGGGTCTCTTCATCCTCCATGGGCTGCTGGGGGAACAGACAACTGCTTAACCATGGCATTCTCCATGTGCTGCAGGGAATCTTCTCTCAGCTCCTCCTCCTCCGCCTTTTTCACTGACCTTGGTGTCTGCAAAGTTTCTTACATCTTCTCACTCCCTTCTCTGGTGGCAAAATGTGGCTCTTTGCATTTTTCTCTCTCTAAAATGTGATTCCCAGAGGCCTGTGACCGGTGCTGATTGGCCCGGCCGGCCTTGTCAGTGACAGGGTTTGGGAGTTCGGCCTTGGGTGCCCAGCTGGGATTTGCTTTGTTGGACCCTTAAGAAACTTTCTAGCTGCTTCTTAAAGAAGCCACATTGCACAACCGCTGCACCCTGACTTTGCTGTGTCTGATTCCTTGAGAAACAAATGTAAAAGAACATTGTTTTAGTACAGTAGGAAAATTTTATATTTGTACTTGCATGTGCAGTGTTAATTATGTCTAGCCATACCTAAGTTTGATTGTTCAGACAGTTTTACCAAAAATGTAATTTTCAGGGAGTCCAATAAAAATGTGTTTCACAAAAGCTATTCCCATAAGAGCTAAATGCCAAGGCAATCAATCATACAGCATACTGTATCCTGTTGTTATGGATATAATACATTATTTATGCAGTGTAAAGATTTTTCAGATGTTGTTGAAAAGAAAAGGCAAGTGAATGAACAACTGTGAGGTATAATATGTCCTTAGCTGAAAATTGCAATTTCCTAAGTTAAAATTTGTAAAGATGCCTTCAGTGCTTACAACCTGTTTGAGGCTGATTTGCTCCTAGTAGGGACTTTTGTAGAGTAGTGTGAAGTCTGATAGCAATCTCTAACACACTAATTACACCTCAAATGAGTGCCAGGTCTTCTACTCTTACTATTTGTCTACCTCTTGTATTTCAGTAATGAAACCCAACAGTTCTTACTCAGTCGCTGGAAACTGGGTAAAATATTTTGTGTACAAATGCAGCAGTACAAAAATCAGAGACTGAGGTGTAGTGCACTTCCTCAGTGAGCCATTGCAAATGATCACCACCCATATATGTAATGAATATAATTAGGCACAGGCTTTTGATGGAAAGTGGTCTCAACTTTCAGTTTTCCCTTCATTGTATTGTTTCACACATTTTGTTCTTGTGTTGAGAATGAGATAATAGTCTTTAACAGATTCATTTAATAAACTGAGATATTTGTATGAGAAGCCCTAAAAGACCTGATAGAAAACAGTATAGCAGTGGGGAGAAGAATTGCTTCCATAAGCAGCTACGTACTGAAACAGGGATAACCGCCTTCTCTTCTCCCTGTCTGATCCGGCTGTTCCTTTGAGTTGCTTTGCGGGAAAATGAATAGTTGTACCTGCAGAGTAGTTTCTGTAACACCTTGTTACATTCCCTGGCTGAAGAGATCTGCAGTCCAGGGACTTTGAGGAAAAAGGCACAGCACTGCTGTACTCACTGTCCCTTGATCCATCCTGTTTTTCAGCAAATGCTCTCTCATTCCCCTCTTACACAGCTCTTCTTCTCTGAGAGCCCTGACGTTAATCAGCCTTCCTCTCACTTATTGGTTGTTCACTTGGCCTTTCTGTATCTGCTCCAATTTTAGGTGCTTTGTGGATGTCACCACCTTCTGTTCTGGTGTCCGTCATCTCTAGTAGTTCCTCCTTCCTAATTTCAGGAATCTCATAGTCTTCAGTCTCCTTCCATTACAGCGTTTTGCTTTTTTCCTCTCCTGATCTGTGGACAAATCATGTCCATGAATGCAAAGTAATATCTGTACTAATGAATCTTATCTCTTTACTACTTGAGCTTTACCTTTCTGCCCAAATAAAAATCTCAGCTGACATTTCATGGATTAGGTATTTCTCAACAAAAAAAGTTCAACCTTTTTGACTGTCACTGTATCACCCCTCTCACTGTAGCCTGTGCCTTAGTATTGCCGTGGTCATTTCCTTGCGCTTTCATAAATCCTTCTTAATCATCCTTTTGTCCCTTCATTTTCCACAGATGAGAGATTATGTGCTTTCTCATTGCTGAAGAGAACCCGTAAGTAGCCTCTCACTGTACTAACATTCCCCAGTGTTATTGCACAATGGTATAACATTTCATCGTAATTCCCCAAGTATTGGGTTTAGGGTTTTTTTTGTTTGGGTTTTTTTTTTTTGCTTTGAAGGTGTTTATGTTATTTTAGACCTGAAAAGCTGTGTTTCTTTCAGTTAGTTAGTTTAAAAGATCTTACCTCATAGAAGTGTTTCTTGTTCTTCCTACTTGGCGTTTCTATGACATTGTTATCCAGGGACGTCAGGCAATGTCTTCTCCATTTTCCTTTATGAATGCCATTTGGCTCAATTAGTATCTATTCTAAATGCTGCTGCAGTGTTACCTCTCTTTTGAGTGTCTCTACGGGCCCTTAACTTTCAGCCCCTTCATGGCATGTCATCTGTGGGTTGCTATCAAGAGCTTAGTTCTCACTGGTTATTGCCTGCTTGGTTATTTTTCAACCACCTCAATGGGTTGTTTTTCTTTGGCTTAAACTTTTCCTCAGACACAAAAGCTGCTGGTGGATGGCCAACGGTTTCCTTCAGAAGCCTTTTCAGTGTCTTCATCCAGGATCTCCTATGCAACAATGCCTGTGGAAATACATGAAGCATGACACAGGTCTGCTGTGTCATGCTTCTTGCTCATCATCTTCACCAGGCAGCTTGCTTCCTTGTCATTCATCAGGCTGTACTCATCTGTTCTCTTGTGTCTCCTTAAGCCTTATGCTCTTTGGGCCAGGAGTGATCTTTCGCAACATTTTGTAGAAAGGGATTCCTGGCTTGAGAAGGTGTGAACAAACAGCAAAATTAATCAGAAATGACCATGCAAGCGTTCAGCATCTGTCAGGCATGTTCTGACGTACTAGTTGCTTGCGTGTTTGAACAGATGTGGAGCTCTTGCTGTCTGCTGAATGCAGACAATGGCTTCTTCTCACAGCAAACAGCCAAGGCAGTTCCCTGAGCATCACTGCTACTTCTGGGTCTCTTTTCCTCACTTCTGTAGGTAGAAGCACCAGGAGCAGACAAAATTCATTTCACTGCAAGAAATTAATTGGATTAATATTTTTCTCCCGTAAATGTGCCATTTTATACCTATTTTGTACAAGCATTTAGAATACATGACTTCAGCAGAACATTGGAAACATGAAAGCCTAGTTGTAGGGCAAGCACTTAATGCCAGTGCTGCTGTTCCTCGTGTAATGAATACAAATCAGTTGTTTCAAGAAAAAGAGCAGAACTAACCAGTTTACAGTATTGGGCCACTTCAGAGATTTCCATTTGGGTTATTTCATGTCAGTGCTGCCTTTGATCTGGTCATTCTTGAAAACTATGCCAGTCAGTAAGAGTGGTCTCTGCTCCCAGTCTCTGCGGTGGGTAGTGGTGATGGTGGGACACCTCTGCTGCGGCACAGCAGAGGCTGCAGTTCTTCAGACCTGTTCAGATGTGTCAGATCCAGAGAAAATTCTCTTGTGTAGGTGCTGTCTCTGTGGACTGAGGCTCCCTGGAAAAAGGCTAATGAGTTGAAATGTTTGAACACAGGAACTACTTTGGAGAATTGCTTTCTGTATTCGACCTGACAGCCATGACTGCTGTGAACCTAAAAATGAAGGGAAAGAGGAGGTGTAAGAGACAGTCCAAGGATTACACGTGGAGAATATAAGTTTAAATACAGTGTTCTGCATTGTGGTTTTCTGATTTTTTTTGAGCTCCGTAGACTTCTGGATATATTGGCATGTTTTATTCTTCCAGACATTTTAGTATTTTTTTTAATGAGGCACCGCAAATAAAACTTTTCTTCTCCTTCTCCCCCTTTCCTACCACCCCCCTTCCTCAGTACTACCTGCTCACTTGTGAGCAAAATGGGACAGCCTAGCATTAGAAAGATTTTGAAATAAAAAGTGTTCAGACATTTATGGTTTGAAGCATTTCTATTATTAAATGCTTTAAATCAGTTTAGTTTCAGACAGGGTTTTAATGTGCATGGTAGCATCTCTGTGTATCTGCTGACATGGCAGGTGCAGGAACCTTTATACTTTTCCAGAGATGAAGCTACCATTCTCTTAAATGCCAGACATTGTCTAGGTTTGACCTTTGGTTGCAAATTAAACAATTCTGTGTTCATAGCTACCATTTTGTTATACCAGGACTATTAGCTTGCACTCCCGCGAAATCGGTGTACAAGCAATCTCTAAAATCAAGACTATATGCAGTAGGTTAAGCTCTTTCATTTGTCAGCATTTCTTATATCCCAGTGCGTGCTTTGCTTCCAGTGCTGCCTGCTTAGAGACTTTGTTTCTAAGTTTTCTTTTCATGTCTGTGGCATGAATTATATTTAAGTTAACAGTATAGTTGTTTTATCCTGACATTTCCCACAAAAAATATATTAGTCTGCCCTTTTGTTAAAATCACATTGATAATTATGGCTAGTATCAAACTGAAAAATCTTGTATTTACAGTAAGTATTCCTCATAGGTCTTTTAAGAGCAAATAAAAAATGAAGCTTACGGTCTAGTTGTGAGGAATACCCATTGTTGTTCAAATGCAGCTAAAAGAAAATACTTTAAAAAAAAAACCAAAACCCAAAACCCACATTTGAACAGTTTTTGAAGATCTTAGCAGATACTCTTTACCTCATTTTGAGGTAGATGAGTTTGTAAATTTAGTGAATTATACTATCTTTCTCTATATGCATTCATTAAGTTGCTATTAATCCTGGTATGGACTATATTAACTTTTTGTTCTGTAGACTTGACCTCTACAACATACACTTACTAGTATGAAAACAACAGGAGCTTTATTAATATTAAAAAAAAAAACCAGAAATTTCTACAAATGTGGAAATTTCTACAAATGTGGAAATTTCTACAAATTTTGTGGTTTTAGTGGTTCAGAACTGTACTTGTGACAGGAGCCATTTCCAGCAGAGATTGCTTCACTATAGTTACACAGCAAAGATTGCAATGTGGATACAGATATATATATAGATATAGATACATGCATCAGTGTATGTAGTTTGGAACACAGGCTTACTGACCACAGAAATGTGGCATTTAGGAATGCCAAGAAGTAAAATTAAGTACTTTCGTGTACATTGAGACCACTGGAACAAGCAAGATTCCACTGACTCATTGTATTAGTTAAGATGTCAGATGATTGATTCTAACCTGTTCTCTGCTCTTCCCACCCTTTTGTATATTACTTCCTACTTATCCATCAGAAGAAACAAGCCTAGGAAGAGTGGCAGGACCAACTGTGGGATGGATGTATATATCACATATTAGAACTGTTGTTCAATGTTGATGACAAAGGGTAGAGGAGAATAGGAAGAAAGCTTGAGTGGAAACACAGTTCTGGAAGGTTAACCTTAAACATCACTGAACACATCTGAGAAATGTGATCAAAAGGTGGCCTTTCCCCTCATAGCTTCCAAGATCCTTCCCTCAGGAAGGGATGTGGAAATGATGCCTTCTTTGTTTGGATGTGAAGGCTTTTGATGAGTGTTACATGGTATGGAATGTAGTTGTACAATTTTGGCATGGTTTAGGCAGCCCTTTGTATATCAGATCAGCGCTTGGTACACTCCACTGGCTCCCAGTCAGTTTTCAGTGTCATCTAAGTCTTTGGTCTTGATTGTCAAAGCAACTGATGGATCAAACACCCCAGCTACATCAAAGCTATATTTCTATTTGTGAACTACCAGAATAGCTGTATTCTTTTGGGGCAGTGTAGATGATGAAATATCACAGCAGCCATGTATCAGCTGGGGACAGAGAGTGGTGGGTTGGGGGGTACAGGATATGAAGAAACAACCACAAACCTGGGAGGCAATCAGGTGAATCCAGAGCAAGATGTTTTAAAGAAAACAATACAAAACCTCTCTGTGAATGCATTCCATCATAAACATGATGCAGAAACAAGTACCATTTTCATCTAAAAATAATTGTCAAGAAAAAGAGAAGAAAATTAATAAAATTTGGAATGCTGTCAGATCATGAAAGGGATTATATTTGTAAATGCCCTTTTAGATGAGCCATAATAAGCTAAATTGTTAAAAGTTGTGTGCTTGAGTAACCTCCTAGCAGTATTTAAAGCTTACATGCCAGCATTAAAATCACAACCACTACTTACTGGAAGAGGCCATACATATTATTAGCAAAAGCTAAAGGGTGGCATAGCTCCAAAAAGAACTGAAAACTACATAAATATGACTGTTGATGGACTGAAATCAAATCTGACCAGCTTCTAAACAAATCTTCAAGGTTTTGTTTTTACCCTATCAGAAATATTCCTCCACTGTGCTTTGTAAAGTACTTTGAACAGAATCAATAGTGCCAAAACAATTCTTTCTCCCCTCTCAACCTGGTTGCTAGGAACCGATGCATTGCTTAAAGGGTTGAGCATAAAATTTGCAACTCCAGACAATTTAATTAGATTTTAAAAACTCTATTAAATTAGATAGAAATTAAATACCATAATAAATATTTATTCTTGGAGAATACAACATTTTTATGCATGTGCAAGTTTTCATGGATGTTTTTTCGATTCCCCCTTTTTATCTCCTGGCAATAGATAATCAGTCACCTGAGTGCCTAATGCCAGGTGGAAATGAGACATCATTTTGCTCTTTTGAACATTTGAGTCCCTTGAGTCTCTGTTTTCCTAAAATGTACATCAGCTTCTTAATTTTAAGCTTCTTTCAGCCTGCCTGACACGTTTACCTGAGCTCCACCAGTTACTCAACCTTCTTTACAAAGCGAGGAGGTTGTCATTATATCTTGTAACAAAAACAAGAAGTTGAATTGAAAGTATTCTGACAAGAAGTAGGACAAAAGCTCTAGAGGAACATGCCCTGTTTGCCTCATCTAGTGGCTGTTTCCAAAATGACCATAGTAAGGTAGAGCGTGATCATTATTGACTTGGTTCAGTGTAGAGGGTTGAAGGCAACAAGGTTTCCAAAACCTCCAGTACAGAAATTTTGCTGAATTTTTGTACAATGTTGATCTTGAGTAAGAAGAATCTCCTTACATCTCAGAGGCAGGCTATGTGAATGCAGTTATGCTTTCACCTCAATGCCATGTTCAAACTGAAAGTCTGTGGAACTAGACTGCAGAATACATGGGCCAATCTGGTAAAAAGAGATAGAGCTTGTCACCCCTGAGCAGAATGAAGAAGGCAAGATGATTGTCACTGAGTCCTTTTCTCTTGAGTGGTCTGATTTGATGTCTGAATGCGTTTCCTACCACAGTTGAACTCTGTAATAAGTACACACTCCAGAGCATGTTGTTGCTAAGCTCAGACGAAAGGACTGGTGGTCACAATCTGTTTTTCAGTTAATCTCTTCTTTAATAGTGGTTGCCCTAGGAAGGATCTAAACCCACATCTATAAATTTCATCCCACTTGTATCTGAAGAACTTTTATGAGTGTTATCTTGAAATATGGTTTTACTTTTTTCCTCTATCTCTTGTGGTGAGTAATGTAAACTCACAAGATTTCTTCTTCTTGACTGGCTGATACAAATTTGAAGCAAGATGGGAAAAATAATGAGTTTCTGTTGTTCAGCTGCAGATGATAAATGTTCATGTTCAAATTTTTAATGATTTCAGGGATTTACGAATAATTTAATCAGTATGTAACTGATGATACTTATAAGAAATATGACCTTATGATTTCTGATGAATTAAAGAGGCATTTCTTTATTATAGTAAGTATTACCTTGAACACAACTCTGCAAATTTTCTTCTGGGAAGAATGAATATAAATGTGTAATGAAAGCAAAGGCTTGATCTTTCTATGTGTAACTGTCTTTTGTGTGCAAATATAAATGGCAAAACTCAACTGAGGAAGTGTGGCCTGGAGGGTAGTGAGGTGGATTGAGAACTGGTTGAAGGGAAGGAGTCAGAGAGTTGTCATTAATGCGGCAGAGTCTGGCTGGAGGCCTGTAACTAGTGGAGTCCCTCAAGGGTTGGTACTGGCACCAGTATTGTTCAAT
>VXBZ01004951.1:14567-105848 GCA_013399135.1 Heliornis fulica | reverse complement strand
TCCCCCTCTCCTCTGCCCTGGTGAGACCTCACCTAGAGTATTGTGTCCAGTTCTGAGCCCCTCAGTTCCAGAAGGACATAGAACTCCTTGAGAGAGTCCAGCGCAGGGCCACCAAGATGATGAAGGGAGTGGAACATCTTCCTGCTGAAGAAAGGGCTGAGGGAGCTGGGTCTCTAGCTTGGAGAAGAGGAGACTGAGGAGTGACCTCATTAATGTTTATAAATATGTTAAGGGTGAGTGTCAGGAGGATGGATCCAGGCTCTTCTCAGTGTTGGCCAGTGATAGAACAAGGGGAAATGGTTCCAAACTGGAACATAGAAAGTTCCATGTGAATATAAGGAGGAACTTTTTCACTGTAAGGATGACAGAGCACTGGGACAGGCGTCCCAGAGAGGTTGTGGAGTCTCCTTCTCTGGAGACATTCAAGAGCAATCTGGACACGTTCCTGTGTGATCTAGTCTAGATGATCCTGCTTGGGCAGGGGGCTTGGACTGGATGATCTTTCAAGGTTTCTTCCAGCTCCTAATATTCTGTGATTCTGTAACTTAGGAAACAGTGCAGTCTCAACATTCTACAGACATAACTGAGATTGTGAATGAACAGCGCAGGTCTCAAAAGATGACTGCCACTGAATGTTCGTAGTACAGAACTCTGTTGCGAAGTGCCACACACATATTAAAATATTTTGTTATGTACAACAGCTTTTTCTACTACTTCTCTCTTTTTAATACATGATTGGTATTCATGAGTTGTATTGAAAGTATCAATGCAGTGGGAAGGAAAGTATAAAGCAAATACGTAATGTTTAAAGAAATTGAAATAATCTGTAATTTAATGCAGAATACTTTTCAAATATGGAAGTACATTAACAAAAAGGTGACCTTCAAAATAGTTTTCTGTGGAGTTAGTAGAGTTCTGTGCTGTTGTACTAAAAATAAGCTAGAAAATATTTTTCTAAGCAAAAAAAGAAAACCCCACAAAATCAACAAAAACAACTTTGTTGTGAAGTAGCACCTGAAGTTCTTGTTAATCCGCCTGCTTTTTAGTTGGTGGTTATATTACCTTATGCAATTTGCAGTGCTGCTGGGTCTGGGGATGCTTTAAGTGATTGCATACACCCAACTTTACAGTTACCTTTACTAGGAATTCAGAATAGCCTGGAACAAAAAGTATCTTTGGTATGTTTTTCTTCTGCCTTCTGATTGCACATCTAGGTTTGATCCCTTTCTTCTGCTTGTTGTCCGTGCACTGTGGGAGTGTCACTGGGGAAGCAGTATGGGACTCCTGCAGTGGTGGCTCACTCTTCACCATCTGGTTTCCTTCCATCTGCTCTGTACGCAGATACAATAGGGACCTTTAGTATGGTTTTGGTTGGGTTTTTATTTTTGTTGTGTTAAGGTGTATTCAGATAAGTACAGTGTTGTTTTAAAGCCTGAGGATAGAAGAGAACAGTGAAAAATCAGAACAAAAAGGAACTTTAAATATTTAATGATGTGAAGTTATTCATAGACTGAAGGATCATTTAAATGAGTGCTGTTTTGGAAACTCAGCGGTGTGCGTGTTGATTAGATATATAAACAAAAGGTAGCAATATCTTTAATTATAGTTTCTTTGCATTTAGTTTTGCTTTTCAGCATAATATACACGGATCTAGAGTTCACGTTGCCTGGAAATGCCTGTAAGCTTTTTGTTTGCCTTTTTATGTGCATAGAAAACTGCACACAATTGAGTCTGCTCTCTTTGTGCCTGTTAGCAAAAACTTACCAGGGTGGTGCCACCAGTTCAGGACTGTGTGGAGCAGAACCTATGTCTGCAAAAGCAGTCAGCTTTATGACTCTATCCAAGATCTTTATGGAGCAGCATCTTCTGCACCCTCTTTGTTAAGGAATTAGTGAGGCATTTCCAGCCCCCAGGCACACTTGCCAGTGGCAATGGCCCGTCCCCAGATGTGCTGCAGGGGCAGAGGGTAGCTGAAGCCAAGGGAGGGGGAAGGAGTCTGGGATGAAGCCCAAAACCAGGCATTGCATGTGGTGAATGGCTGAAACTCCCTTAGAGCAGGTAATTCAGCTTAAGCAGCATGTTGGTTTTCAACTACAAGGACACTTGGATGAGTTTTCAATCAGAGTATCTCATGAAATACACTTTACAGCAGTGATTAATGTGTCCACAAGCTCATATCTCCTTGCCAGAGTGTTGTGAAAGACAGTAAGGCATTGTATTAAACACTTGCTCTCAGATGACTGTTGATTAGTTGCTGCCCAAGTCCCCCTTAGATTTGGTAGATTTAAGATCGTGATATTGAAAAAGTAGAATGTAATCCTTGTGCTTCTTTCTTGAATAATATTTCTTCAGACTTTACCAAACAGCCTTGGAGGAGAGCACTGATGATGGCAGAAAAAAGTCTGGTTTTCTGGTTATAATAGCAGTGGCCTTTGACTGCGGTTGAGGGCAATGGTTTTTGTTATGGTATCCTGATTAAGGAGGTTGTGACACTTGAGTAACTTGGACTTGTTTGCTTGTCCTCTAACTCTCCATTTGTCACCTGGTAGGTTGAAGAGGAGACAGTGGCCTTTCTTGCTCACAGTGGAAGTGAAGAAGAGTTCGATCCAAGTACTCTTCCAGATCCTGATAAATACAAAGATTCTGATGAAGAGCAGGATTCAGTAAGTGAAGACACCTATAGGTATGTACACATCTGCATTCATTTTGAAATGTTCATGTTTTTTGGAAACTGTTTTGTTTAGATGTTAGGAAATATTTTGCAGTCCTTCACTTGCTCCTGGGACTTAGTATTTAGCTTTGTTTGTGAGGTAGGTGCTGAACAGAAATCTGTGCTAAAGGCTGTTATTTTCTTTTGAAAAGAAGCTGTATGTCAAAGATTTTTGAGTCAGTGTTGAAAGGATCTGGGTGAGACCATTCCAGATGCAAATATCTTGACTAATTCCCTCGGGGTTTCATGTGTTTCAGAAATATATTTCTCTACTGTTGCATTACAGGGTCTGTTTTGAAAAGGAAAACACTGAAGTAATTTGAGGATTTGGATGAACCCTCTGTGCCTGTGTTATATTAAATAAATGTGTGCGGTGAAACTTGATAGGTTTTAAGATTCAGTGTTGCTCAGACTTTTCAACACTACAAATGAAGTGGAATTTGAGTTAGAAGTAAATATGTAATAAAATTAACAATGTTTTAATTTTTTATTTAATTTAAATCGGTGGTTTTAATTCTATAAACTAGAAGATTTTGCTTCTTGTAGTTTAACAGAAAAGCACAGGGTGGGGATGAGGATCTGTAGCTGATGCAACATACCTCATTTCTTCACTACATCATGCAGGAAGACCGAGGGATGCTGCAGGATGTCTGATGGGGTGTTTGCTGTTGGATTCACAGAAACAAGAAGTCCATCTGTGTGTTTCTGACAGATATCCTATCATGTAAAAGATTCAGAAACATGGTCTTGACACTTACATGGCAGCTAAGGTCTTTTTTTTTGCTCTCTTCTAGATGTCTTGGTTCAATAATCTCTTGCTTTTCATATCTGAATCAGAAAAATTCTGGCTGTTAGGTTGTCACTATATGTTTGAGGGCAGTATGTAGGACTGGGTACTTGCCCATGGATTTAAGAACTGGATAGCTCTAAGTTAACAGTGGCCTGGTGACCACATCCCCTGTAGACCATACATCAGTGTGTTGCTCAGCAGAACTGACAAGTATGGAGGAAAAGCATTGTTTTTTCTGAGCAGCAGTTAATTGCTTCTTCTTTGTACAAGGAGGAGAAAGAGGGTAGATATAAGTGAATCTATGTATTGTAGTCTTTTTGGTTTTGGTTTTTTTTTACTTCTCTAAGCCAATTCACTATCTCCATGCTGTGTAAAATGAATGAAAAAGTTGTGTAAAACATCAATACAGCTTCCTAAAAACAAGCAGAAAATGAGACCCATCATTCTTGCACAAGAATCTTCCAGTGCCTTCTGCATTTATGACCACTTGACTTTGCCCATCAGGGTTTTTTTTTTTTGGGGGGGGCAGGGAGGAGTCGCATAACTTCTTAAAGACATTCTCTTTCAATGAAGTTTAAGGTTTGGGATTTATTGGGAAGGGCTATGTAAGTGGATTCATAGGTTGCTTTTCAGATGTTACTATGGTTGAAATGTATCTGATCATATTTGATGAATGCATCCTCCAGTGGTATTCATACACTGCTCATAGCAGAAACAGGTTAATACAATGAAACTTTATTGTCAGCTTCCCCCAGGTAACATCAGTAATATGGTTCATATTCTTTTTAATATATGAGATTCTGATGAGTAAAACCTGAGTATAAGACAGTGATATGAGCTAGAGGATCTTGTAAAACCCCATTGGGTTAGAAGGAGCCATCTCTGGTCTAATGCTAACTATGAGACAAGAACCAGAAGAAAAGCCTATTAACTAATTCTGCATTTATGTAAGGCATTAATGGAAGTGCCAAGAGAAGTACGTCAGGATACTAATGTTTCTCCTTATGGGACTGCAGCAGTACCAGCTCTGTCATCATGCTTTTGAGAGTAAAATATGAGCTAACCTCTGTAGTATTGCTTCACTACCAGTAAAAAAGTAGAGAGGGAATCTTGATAGTTACTGGTAGTTTATTTCTGGAAAGAAGTAAAACCAAGAGTTTATTGAGGTCTTAAATCAAGCTTTGGTAGGTGGTTAGAGATGAGCAACATATTTTTATTGGTATGTATGTTGCTGATAAAGGACAGATTTATAGAATCCATTAAACTGATAGACAACTGAGCTGGTGGGAATATGTTTCCAACAAAAAGGAACCTAGAGTTACAGTACTACTTGTTAAATATTTAATTTCCTCAGGCATGCCTTAAATACTGCTAAATTGTTGCATACTTCCTGAAGGAAAAAGGTAGTGGTTTAGTGCTATGTGCCTTCAACAAGGATTAGCATTATTTCAACTTGTAGACTTAGGTAGGTTTAACTATCTTGACAGTACAATGTTCTGTAGCATAGCTACTTAATAAGTATTTTGAAAAGATAAAGGGTCAGTTACTTAATAAGTATTTTGAAAAGATAAAGGGTCAGTTTAAAATAGGGAATTTTGTCAAGTTTAGTTTCAGCATCATTAAGTAACTACTTATCTAGGGGAGATCACTTCTTTTTTTATGTATTCATATATCACTTCTTGTATTGATCCTTTCCCCAAAGATGTGAGCTAGACTCAACATTAGCTTAACTTTGAGAATAAGCGTTGACAGAGTGGACAGATTTTTTTTTTGGCAGTGGAAACCAGTGCAGATTTCTGGGGGGATCTAGGACTGATCTCCCCTCGCTGGAGTCAGAGGGTGTGCTCTCAAGGAGAGTTAAGACTCAAAGAAGGTCTAAGGCTTTCATCATTTCCCCTTCCTATGAAGTAGGTCAGAAAACAGAGAATATACAAAAAAAAAAAGGAAAACAAATTTAGTCATGATGTCTGAAGAAGTATTTTCCTCAGTGAATCTCAAAACACTTTAACAAGGAGACAGTATGATTTTTATAGGTAGGAATGTTGAGTCATGGATTAACGTGTCCTAAGACTATGGCGGTGACAGAGGTCTGGGAATATCAGCCAGGCCCCCAGAGAGCCCACTGCGTGATCTGGCCACTAGATAGGTAGCATTCCATTTGAAACTATAATCACATGTAGAAACTGATTTATTTAAAAATACTTTCATCTTTTCAGTATGTCAGGTTTACACATGTGTATTTAATACCACACAGACACAGTTTAATCCTTTTTGGGTTTCCATTTTATTGGACTTGTCCTTACTTGAGTTACTTTTTCAGGGAATATTTTCTGGGAACTTTGAGATCTACAGTATTTCAGTTATCCCAGGGAGATTAGTTTTGAGCAGTGTAGGCTGAAGAGTGTAACTTTGGGCACAAAAAAATATGCTACATATACATGATTCAACTGGAATTGAGAGAGATTTTTTTCTGCCATGTATTGGAGCTTTTCAGGTTTTAATTTACTGTATCTGCTTTTTGTTTGCACTATGTTTAGAGGTGACTTTAAAAGAAAGTGCAATGTTAGAACATTTTCCTTGGTACACAGCTATCTACATTGTATCCATGTATTTGAAATACAGCTTAAAATTTAGGAGGACTTTACCAAGGAAATTTTATTTTCCTAAATTATGATTTCTGCCTCAAGCTTGGCAAAGAATTACTTATTTGGAAGTTGGATTTTTTATGGTCTTCGGAACTTAGTTATGTGTAGAAGCTTATTTATCTAAAAATAATATTTCAGGTTTTGAATAGGAGATACCAAGGCTCATCAAATAAATTTTGTATTACAGTTTCTCTAAGGTGATAGATGTGATATCTGTGTGTCTAGGACAGCAGATGGATTGAAGTTCTTCTGTATGTTTGAAGATGTTGACAGCCATTTAAAACTTTATTCATGTCTTGCAAAGAAGCTGTTAAAACATAGATTTTGACATGCAATATCAGCACATTTTTGCCATGCAGACCGTGCTGACTTACACATAAGGGAGCTTTGGTGTTCATTTTGTGATTGCAAAGTTGCAATTTGGTTTTGCTTCCTCAAGTGAAACCTTTGTGTAACTCCATCATGTTCATTTAGCGCTCTGGGGGTTGTAGTCTGGCTGGGTCACTTTTTTGATATTGGTTTGGGGGTTTAAGCTTTCTCTGGCTAGGAGCAGGACATTCTTGGGGTAACAAACATGTCACAAGACCTGCCACCACCTGAAGCTTAATTACCAGCCACTCAACTTCAGGACATTGTTCTTGTCTCAGATGTTTGCCCTGACTTTTATTTGACCTTAATAACAGGAAAGCTCCTTAACTTCCTTAGAGGGCATTTTTGAAAGTTTTTGTTCATTTTCCATCTCTACAGAGTTCGACCGAATACTTTCATGCTTTTCAGTCTGTGTTTGCTAGAGGACTTGAGCAATGGGTCATAGATTTTTTCAGCCTCTGTTAAGAAGGCAGGAGGACTGAAATTTGGAAAGTGAGTCGAATTGCTTCAAGTTCTACTCCAGCATTTAAGCTGAATGTGATTAAAAAGGATCCAAAGAGCAGTTTCAAACACCTGAGCTAGACCTAACATTCAGAGGTTTCTAGAAGAGACCACATAGTTTAGGCACAGCTCCAATAGGAAAAGATAAACCTCCTGCTCTAGCAGGGGAGTCGGTCTGGATGATCTTTCAGGGCCACTTCCAACTCCTAATATTCTGTGAACCTGTGAACATCAAAGCCGATTTTGAATTAATTATCAGCAATTATTTCCAGAAGCAAATAGCAGAGACATCCATATTATATTATAAGCCAAGGACAGGCTGGGAGTGGATTTGTCAGTCATTGCTATATAATATATGTAAAAGCATAACAATTAAATTGAAGTGAGTGGTGAGAGGGAAAAACCGTGGGATGCTCGTGAGGACAAGAGCAGTGGGTGACAATGTGCCAGTAGATTTGGAAGATGACAGGATTCAGGGTAAAATTAATGTTTCTAGGAATCCTGAAAGGTCTGTGTCAAAAATAAGAGCCATCGATGGCTCTGGTATGCAGCACAGCACACGGTGGTTAATCCTGTGCTGGCTTGTGCCAGTCGTCTCTTTACAGGCTAAATGAATTTGGCCAGGGTGCAGGGATGAGGACTGGCACATGGCAACTGCTGTGACTTCATGTGGTGCCAACTAGAGCTCTTCTGGGCACCATCTGAGCATGGTTAGACAGAGTAGTTTCCTGTAGGCAGTGTTGATGAACCTACATTTCTTGTTGGTGTCTGTGTGTAGTGGCCTGGTGCCTAGTTCTGAAGTCAGCTTGGAGGCTCAGCGTAGGTCTGCCTGGAGACTTGTGAGGCTCTCTGAGCATCCCGTGGGAGGCTTTTGTGAAAGCAGGGGCACAACTGAAACAGATGCAGTGCAGGATTTAATTTAGAACTGGAAAAAGAAGAAATCCAGAGAATTTGAATGACCAATAAGCCTGTGGATAAAGGAAAGAGGTAGCTGAAGAGGCTGGTGGTGAGCTGTACAAGTCATGAATTTGAATGAAAATCCCTTCCGGCCATACCTCTACAAGCAGAGTAATTAATGACTCCAAGCATGTAATATGAGATTAATTTTTGTATATCTAGCAACATTCATCATATTTAGTTTAAGGCTATCAATGTAAATTGTTAATGAGGTGAAAAATTTAAGTGCATTGAATAGGGTGGAAGAAAACCAGCTGGATTTCTTAAATATTAATTTTGCAGTCAAATTGAGTTTCTGATATTTCTAATCCCTCAACCTCTTTAAATAAAAATGCTGAGGAAGAGAAAGTTACCATTGACCTTACATTACATTCTTTAAATCTTTAATAGGTGCTACTGATTGCATTAACTTTTAGATAAGTGTGGAAAATCTTGGACTTGAGGGGAAAGGAGAAATGTCTTAGTTCTGGTACTGTTTTGTTTGTGATTTTATGGCCACTCACCAGCTGACAGGTGTGCAAGTCAGCAGTCAGGGATGCTTGTCTGTGTCCCTTGCTTTATTTATGAAAACTATGGAGAAATTGCACTTTCTTATACCATCTTCTTAAACCAGGATGCTGATGTTGACCTGCTAATTTTTATGCAATTGTTAATGCAGTTGACATTTTGTTATCTTTTGAGATGATTCATCTGCAGATCATGGTGTATGATTCAGGCCATATCAGTGACTTTTTGAAGGCCAGAACATAATGTTTTGATGTCCACAAAAGCATTATAAGACATTGTAAAATGTTTTAAGGGTAGGATCATGCTGTTTAGCTGCAGCACTGGACATTGAGACATTGGCTGCTGTTGATAGAGATGATGATTCTTATGCCATGAAAGTCTTTGTTACGCTTACACTGTAGCTCAGTAAATGAAATGGTTTGAATGGTAGAATTTCTAGTGAAATTTGATAACCTATGCTCTGCAGGTCAGACTACATCCTTGCTGTGGTTCCTGTAAACTTGTCAGATGCAGAAACTTCTGATTTTTTTTTAATATTTAATCAGCAAGTTTTGCATGAATGAAGGAGAAATGGGATGAGTATTTATTGAAATAGATGAATAGTGAATTTATAGAAGTTAATTGTCAACAATTGGAAGATGAAGGTTGTCACACAAAAGGAAAGGGAGGGGGAATGTATCTGAAGAACATCAGTGTTGAGTGAAGCTAATGAGGGAATGGGTGTGAGGGTTAGGTAGGTCGTTAGTAGCATCTGCAAAGGCAGCAGCACACTAAGCCTTTAGGAGGGAAAGGTGACCTTAGAGTAGAGGGGAGATGTTGATGGTTTGAGTGCTTTTTCCTGTCAAATCTTCTGTATGCTTCCCAGTGCAATAGTAAGAAATACTGAACATACTCTCTGGCTGCTTTGGTTTCCTTCTTTGTTTTTGTTTTTATTTTTCTTCCAGAGCATGGCACTTCAGCTCCAAGACAGGGTTGTCATTTGCTTTTAGCACTATTACGATGGTATTTCATTACACGTAGATTATTCATCCCTTTACTGCATTTTTTTCTTAATAACTCTAAATAGTTTTGGAGCTGTTTTGATTTACATCAGTGGAATGGCCAGTAAGGGAAATAACACAGCACAATATATTTTCATTACCATTTCTATGTGCTGTAGCATTCTGACAGCAAGTAAGAAAGAAGCTGCACTGGGTTTTATGGAAGAGACTGCAGTAATTAATCTTCATTAGGATTGCTGCCATGGCCTTGTGAATTAAAATTTATTATGTGGAAAAAGGTTTGTGGCAAGGCATGTTTGATTAGCAAAATGCCAATATTTATAGGAGAAATTATTCCTAACTTTTCTGAACTGTATTTATTAGTAGGTTCATTCATTATTCCCGTGCATTTCTTTGGGAAGAGGCTCGCGTGCACTGAATTACAGCCTGGAACCTGGACTCGTGGCCTGCAATTTGGAGGCAAGGGCAATGTGTTTCCAGAGCAGTGCTGGTGAACCTAGGTTGTGAAGGCAGCTCAGATGGATGTTAACTGAAGCAGTGCCTGCCCAGAGATCTCACAGTACCACATTGTTAAACAACAGCAACCTGACTGCCTGGCCACACATTTTAAATGGCTGACACTCAAGCATTTAAAATCTAAACCTTACAGCTTGTCAAAGCGTACCTCGAAGCCCAGAGGAGAATTAAATACTAACAATTAAAAGCTTTCTATTTTTTCCTGTACCTCACCTCAAAACACGCTTGTGAGATTATATTTTTTAGTAGTTAACTAAGGAGGTCCTTAGCCTGTGGCTATCAAATAGATCCTCTTTATCCCAGATGGTATTCATATATGCTGGCATTTATTTAAGGGACAAGATTCATAAATCATGCTTTGGTGTTTGAGTAACAAACATTACCTATCAAATGATAATACCTTCCTTTGTTGTTACAGCTGTGCAAACGGTGACCACAGAAATTCCCGTGCCTGTTGATACGTCAGCTGTTAGTACCTCCTCGCCTGTGTAAACACAGCCCAGCCCAGTAAATCCTTCCATCAGGCAGAGTCAGGCCGCGCGGGTTGTTGAGACGGCTGAAGTACTAATGTCAGATGGCGGAAGGAAGGGACTGTAATATAGCTGCACATGCCACTCGCTGAACGGTGTAAATAGAAAATACAAAGACACACTGGCTTTGGGTTGGATCTGAATTGTGGGGCTGCTTTCTAGCTGTGGTGTTCTCATAGAAAATAGTTCACTTTAGAATAGCTTTATTTTGTTTTGGCTATTTGTGAATGCCAGCTGGTAGGGCATCAACTTATATGTTTGTGAGGGAAAGGGGGCCATTTATGTGCATGGGAAGTGAGCAGCAATAAACAGCTTGGCTCTGCAGGGTGGGCAGATGGGCCAGTGGAGACCAAAGAGGAATCCATTTAATGGTAACTACAGAAGTCATCCTGGTGTAGCTGCTTTCATATACTCAGCCCTTTTACATGAGCGTCAGAGAGCTACACCTGTCATGTCTCCTCCAAAGAGCATTCTGTCCAAACAGCTAAGGAGAAGCACCCAGGTGCAGTACGGGATATCCTTTGAAATCATGGTGCCAGACATCTCTCCTGGTGGCTTTACAGATTCCTTTTACAATTGCCACTTTCGCCTTTGTTAAAAGCTACGTCTCTGATCCTCAAGAGTAGTACAGCCTCTCTCCACCCTCCCCAGCCCACTGTTAGAAAGATCCATCCTGCAGGACCTGGGCTGGGAATTGGACTAGCTGGTCTTGAAAGGTCCCTTCCCATTCTACAGACAGGCACTCTGTTTTCTCTCTGGTTCCCAAAATCAAAAACATCTTACTGACATATTCCACATGACTCTCTGCTTTTCTTCCTAAATTTCCCTTATCAAATTCTGTTTTGCTTTGACTTTTTGTGCATCATTGAAAACACAAGCCCTTAGCTCTCTTGTGGTTTTGGTGCTGCTGGTGGTGTTACACATTCCTCCTCATTCACCTTTCTGGTTTGCAGCGCAGTCAGGGTCAAATTAGTATGAAAATACAGCCGCTAAGCTGTAGTACATCTTTAGTATGTACTACTAATCCAGCACTGCGATCCTTTCAGTAATAATAAGAAACTGCTTGACTCAGCATAATCTTCCCACAAAGTTTATGAGGAAGATTAATCTTAATTGTGTTGGTGTACTTTTGTTTATGGAAGAAAATAGAAATCTCATAGTTCGTTCTGAAAGTGTTTTACATTTAAATGTTGCCCTTGCAAACATCTAGGCCTATGGGCCTCTGGAACTGCAAAAAAGGGGCTTCTAGTGGTCATCTTCTCCAACTCCTCTCCCACAGTCAGGGACACCCTTCGCTAGATCAGATTGCTTTGCACTTTTTCTTTTGGATAGGCAGGGAAGGACGATAGAAAAGTAGGGCGTTTAATGAAATCTAATTAATTATTTGTGGGGATGCAAGGTGTCTCTCCTGGGATTTCCCTCCTCTCAGGAGTTGGCACTGTTCTAAGAAAAGTGGGATGGATGAGAGAGAATGAGGCAGGTTATGTCTGCAGTCCAGTGCCAGGCCATCAGATCTCATGTCACTGCTTTGTCTTGATGTTGAGGCAGCCAAAGTGCAGTGTGAGAGCTGGGAAGAGGAGGAAGTGTTGTGCTGCTGATCCCTCCTGGAGAGTGTCCGGGAACTTCTTGAAAACTCCCTGTTTGGGGTTAATGTTTGGGTCAGGCTGATTTCCAGTGAGTGGTGAAACCAGTGTTTCACAGTGCTATTAACGGAAAAAACAGGTGGACAGTTGAAAGTGGTTTGAGTTGGGCATTGGGTTCCTGTGCTGTGTTGTCTCAAAGGACAGGATTCTCCAATGGGAGCTGTTTTTATAACTCCAGTTTCTAATGGCTACGCCCAGGAGTTGGATCTGTATGGGACCCTTCCAACTCGGGATACTCTATGGTTCTATTAAACAATATTTCTGAATGAAACATTTCACAAACATTATATTTACAATTAAGCAATTATAAAAATAAGGCTATTAAAAAATTCCTGTTGAAAGTGGTTTTTTAGGTAAATTGAATTTTCTGGGCAGGAATTTGCCAAATTTTCATTGAAAATTGAATGTACCCAATTATTTTTTAAAAAAGTCTAAACACAGTCACAGAATCACAGAATGTCAGGAGTTGAAAGGGACCTCGAAAGATTATTTAGTCCACCCCCGTCTGAGCAGGATCACCTAGATTAAATCACACGGGAACATGTCCAGATTGGTCTTGAATGTCTCCAGAGAGGGAGACTCCATAACCTCTCTGGACAGCCTGTTCCAGGGCTCTGTCACCCTCACAGTGAAAAAGGTCCTTCTTATATTAAGATGGAACTTTCTATGTTCCAGTTTGGAACCATTTCCCCTTGTTCTATCACTGGCCAACACTGAGAAGAGCCTGGATCCATCCTCCTGACACTCACCTTTAACATAGTTATATACATTAACGAGGTCACTCCTCAGTCTCCTCCAAGCTGAAGAGACCCAGCTCCCTCAGCCTTTCCTCATAAGAAAGATGTTCCACTCCATCATCTTGGTGGCCCTGCGCTGGACTCTCTCAAGGAGTTCTATGTCCTTCTGGAACTGAGGGGCCCAGAACTGGACACAATACTCCAGGTGAGGTCTCACCAGGGCGGAGTAGAGGGGGAGAAGGACCTCTCTTGACATACTGGCCACCCCCCTTCTAGTACAACCCAGGATGCCATTGGCCTTTTTGGCTATGAGGGCACACTGCTGGCTCATGGTCATCCTGCTGTCTACCAGGACCCCCAGGTCTCTCTCACCTGCACTGCTCTCCAGCAGTCCAGTCCCCGACCTATACTGGTCCCTGGGATTGTTCCTCCCCAGATGCAATACCCTACACTTGCCCTTGTTACATCTCATTCAATTTCTCCCTGCCCAGCTCTCCAGCCTGTCTAAATCCTGTTGAATGGCAGCACAACCTTCTGGTGTGTCAGCCACCTCTTCTGGCTTTGTGTCATCAGCAAACTTGCTGACTGTGCACTCTGTTCCCTCATCCAGGTCATCAGTCAATACATTGAACAGTATTGGTCCCAGTACTGGCCCCTGAGGGACTCCACTAGTTACAGGCCTCCAGCCAGACCCTGTCCCATTGTTATATCCTTAAAATGCACAAATGAAGAACTGAGAATGTCATTTTGCCTCAGCTTGTTTGGAGAGAATGGTTTGGGGTGGGAGGGGTTGTATTCTGTGCTTTTTTGGTCTGAATTCTACCCTGCGGCATAGGTTGACCAGCTCTCTAACCTGATACACAGATACTGTGTCTTAGAGTTGATTTCCTTGGGTTTGATTAGTCGTAGATGATTATTTATAGCACGTTTTCTGTTTTGGACAAAACCCACATGAAGCTACATGGAAGCTTGGGCTTTCCTCCTGCTGCCGTCGTGCAGCCCTGTGGTACAAGTCAGAGTATGAAAACGGACACGCAGCAGTTTCATCCGGATTGAGGGCTGCAAAAGGCAGTTTATGCAGGGCTGAAGAAGAACAGCAGGAGAAGCAGGAATTCACCATGGAAAATAGCTGGGTTTGGGTTTTTCCTCCTCTTCTCTGGGCAGAGAGGTGGTTAATAGCTTCCAAGGAGAGCTTCTGAAGGGAGGGAAAAGTGTAGCTTGGATGAGGTGGACCTGGGCCAGAGCTGTTCTAAGCACAGGATTCGCCAGTGAAATGTCAGTTCCCTTGTTTTTTTTTTTGTCGCATATTTATTTTAGACAAGATCTTGAATGCATGCCAAGGTCTACTGACACATCACTGAATCAGTTTTGTCAAGTTGTCTGTCACTCTATAAGGCGGTAAATATTAGATAAGACTGATAGTGATATCTTGATATACTGTAATCAATTAAGGGAGCAGAACATCCACCACCACCTCGTCCCAAAAGCAGCTCTGATTTAGACGTTCCGAGTTCATCGGCTTCTGTTGCTTCACTCCTCTGAATTTTGTTTGGTCTTATCTCGACATGAATTTGACTCGTTCAGAATGAATTGTTTGATTACATGATGGTATTGATTGCCACAGTTGTTAACGAGACTAATTGATTTGTTTCTGCAGTGAACTTGAGGAGAAGAGTGGAAGAAAGAAAAGAACCTATAGCAACAGTACCACAGCAGAAGATGTTCCACTGCAAAGAAAGAAGGTGAAACTCAGCCAAGAGGAGGACCCCTATTTGCCATTAGATACAGGGCTGTCTCTGGCAGAGGATGAAGAGCTTGTACTACATCTGCTCAACAGCCGCAGCTAATTATTTTCCTGCAGGTTTGTTTTCTGGGACATCTCCACTATTTTGTCAGTATTCTGCCTAAAAATGAATTTGGCATCTGGGCAGCTGGGTACCGGTGGACTCAGATAAATGAGCTCCGATTGCAGTGGGATTGCCTTAGATTGGCTCATAGATTATAGACAATACTTAGTTTGATTTATAAGGCTTGCTGAACGAACTCTCCAGCCTAAATCCCCGGGTGTCATTTTGCAGTCACACGTTCATAATTTAAAATCAGCAAGTTTTGAGGCAATAACTTTTTTTTTATTTTAATCTTGCTTTAAATGAAAACAGGTTGCTCCTTTCTTGACTGTATCGGGTTTGTGGTTTTAGAAGATATATGTGTACTAAAATTATTAAAGAAGAAATACTGTTGGCAGCTCAAATCATATTACTTCAAAATAAAATGCTTTTTTTCTTCTGCGTACCATGCACATATTATAAAAATATTTTAATAAAAATGTATGAAGCCTTGGTGTAACCTGTTGGTGTCTCTTTCAGCTTTGTTATGAAAGCATTTTATTTATCCTCCAGTTATCATTTCTGTTATGATTCTGTTGGTGCTGTTAGGTAATTCAAAAAGCCACTTTTAGAAGCTAAACTTTGAAGCTTGCATTTGAATCCAGTCTGAATGAGAACACGGTGATGTCACAAAAAGGTAGAGTGTAATGCTGCCTGATAAAATTGGTTGCAAGGTAGGTTTTGTGGCAGGTGTCCAGCTGGGAGTGAGCTCCTTTTTTTTGTTATCACCAAAATAAAGAAAAAAAAAATTATTTTTGAGCGTATCTTCAAGTTTTGCCCCATCAGACCAGGTTGGTTGGTTGGTGCAGATCTTGTGGGTGCCTACCCATAACCACTGCACTTTGATGGACAGCAACAAGACATATGCCGTGTGAGTCTGTTCCCGGAGGAGGGGGAAACAGGCATTCTGTCTGAAGCTAAACAATTAATTAATAAATGCCAAAATCTTAGTTATTTAAGTTGATTTTTTCCCCTGCTTGCACCCAGGTGCCAGCTATGAGCCAAATTTCCTGTCATCTCGCTTGTATTCTTGACTATCCCCTCAGGAATATTGTCACGTTGGTCAGAAACAAAGCATGGAAAATGATGAAAATGGCTGGGGTTTACACATCTCCAGCTTGAGCTGGGCGAAGGGAACGCTGCTGTGTAAGAAAACAAAGGAGGGAGCAGGAAAATCTGGTGCTTGGTTTGCTGACACAAGCTGTTTGATGGCGAACAGGCATGTGAAGTGTCTGTTTTCAGCAGGCCGTGGCTTAGTGAGCTTTGTACGGCAAAGTGTAAAGTAAAACACTGAGTTAGGTGCAAACACCTGAGGGCTTTCCCCTGTTGCTTCCCTTCATCAAATCACAAAGTACATGTCTCGAAAAGCTGCATCTGTCTGCTCCTCTCATCACCTATAGGAAGAACATGTTAAATACTTCTTTTCCAGTACCCTTTCTTCCATTTTCCTGGTGTACCAGCACCAGTTCAGCCCGAGCGTTGCCTCCTCTACCCGTACCCTACACTCCCTCTCAGCTCAGTTACCCAAAACTGAAAATATACTGCAAATTCTTGTCTCCAAATGTCGCTGCTGCTTTTCTGCCAGCAGGCAGGGTATCATCAAAACAATATTATAGGCAGAGCACATCTGCCATCTGCTCCTTCCTGACAACGTGGTACGAGAAGAAATGACAGAGTTTCACAAACAGCTAAACATGAAAGATGGGACCTGCTCAGCAGCTGGTGCACGGCAGCGTTTTGTCTACGGTGTCACAGTGAGCCTGGAAAATACTGTCGTCTGGGAATGGTGGTGCTGATGAATCTGCTAACGAAGAAGGATCTGCTGGGATGCTGTTGTGACTGCGCTTAGGCCCTGTCACGCAAAGGGCTGCAGGGTCCTGATCCTGCAGCTGTGGAGGAGGGTGGTAACGGCAGTGCGAGGAGCATCAACGGCTGGAAGGTATTCAAAGATGGGCTGGATATAAGGGCTTACTCACGGTGTACTTCGTGGTGGGCAGTTGTCTAGTGCATCCCCTAGTGTGTCTCAGCTCAAATCTTTTCTCTGAGGAGGTTGAACATAGTTTGCTGGGGACAAATAAAACAAACAAAAGACTTTTGTTCCCTACCGGAATGTTTCCATCCTACCTCGCAGGGGTGTGAGGGAAGTATTCTTAGCCAGTGAGCAGCAAGATTAAAAAACTAGGTATATGGTCAGGATTGTATATCACTTCCCTGACATTCATTGTCTTCACAAATTAATTTTTCAAGTGCTCTGAGTTCCGTATTTTGGGATAACGGAGTTTCTGATGTGCTGTCTGATGCAGAGCCATTGTTTATGGAATCCTTACAGTTTGTCTGTCTACTTCAAACATAGATGGCCTTGAGTGGGGGCATGACTCCCACAAGAGTGCAGCCACATGTAAAAGCAGAGGAAAGGAGCTTAAGGCAGATGCTCCATGCAATGAGGGTATCTAAAAACGAAGATGTGCTGCATGTGCTACAGAGAAGACAAGAAAAGCCAGGATTTGAGGCAGTGGCTGTGGTTTTCATTCCCGACAGCCAGTTTAAGAGGCTCCTCACCAGCCCTGCCTTTCACTGTGTTTCTGGAGTAAATAAAAAACAGGTAAACTGCCCCCTAAAAAACGCCATAAATCTCAGAAATACAAAGATTGACTTGACTGAAGGGTGTTTCCCAGCTGCTCATTTGCATTTCACACCCGTGGACCTCTCAGCTGTGATCTGCTGCTACAAACCTGAGCGTGTGTGTCTAGGGCTCATGGGATGGTGGAGTGAGCATGTCACCCGTTGTCTTCATTTCTCCTGGTCACAGATACAGCATGTGCTGCTGTAGCATCAGAACAAATCCCAGGCTTCTGCATATTTTTGTGTCATGCATCGTAATCCCAGCTTTGCCCAGGAGAAATGGAAGAATGGAAAACATTTGGGTTATCTGTAATTGAAGACTTCATTGACGGGTTCATGTAGTTGAATCCACATTTCCTAAACCACTTGTGATTTAGCAAGAGCAGCTTCTCCCTTGGTGTCTGAACTGCCCTCTGTTAGGGACACCTGACCTTCAGGGGTGGCAGTGTCCGGCACTCAGAGCACCTCAAGGTGGGTTTCGGGCTTCCTCCTCACCCAGTAGGCTACAGCCCTCCATGGCCAGGGGAGACAACATGGGGCTGCTCCTTCGGGAGTGGTAGCAGAGTCTGGGCACGGTGGGCATTTACCAAGGCCATCAGCCAGGAGAAATCCTTGAACTGCCAAGCAGGAAATCTTGTTTTAATTAACAAGTTTCTGTGTTAGTTTTCACTGGTGCTTTGCAGCGATTGTGATTGGTACAGCGTAAAGCTGCATCTCGCACGTTTAGCCGACTCTGAGGATGTACTTTGGGCATTTACTGAATGTTACAGTTCAGCAGGCTTTTATTCAGATTTCCTCTGTTGCATACAAAATAACAGAGACATTTGTTTACTTCATAATATATTACAATTTGTGTGAAGGCTTTTTTTGGGTGAAAACTGGAAATTCAGGTAGAAGTCACGAGACCATTGAAGAGTTTGGGCTTTTCAGATCAGTTGGGAAGACTGACAGGAAATGTGCTAGCTGTTGAAAGTGGCCAGCTTGCAGTGCTTCCATGAGGCATACGAAATGTGCTCTGGCAAAGATACTGTTCTGCCTCAGCGTCAAAGAAATTTCCGTTCAGCGTTCACTTTGCGAGACCTTATTCATGCAGCACACCAAAATGTGTGAAAAGAAACACCAGCTCTCACATAGGTGGTTGGAAATGAATATATAACATTTTAAATGTGTGTTTTTCTTTAAATATTGTATAAATGGAAATAAAACATAATCTTTATTCCTCGGGCAGCTGAGTGAGTCCAGCTCTGACTGGAATATCCTGCTCTCTGGCCATACTCATAAAGAGAGAGAACTGCCTGAAGCAAAGCATTAAAAACCAGAGAGCCGTGGTAGGGAACATTCCAGTCAGACTATGAAAAATAGGACAAGATCTGAAGATATTGAAGCGACCCTGTGGGTTCCTGTAATCCTGGATACACATGATAAAATTGATATAAAACACAAGAAGAAAATGTCTCTCCGTAAAGGCTGTAAATGGGTATTTTTCCTTATCATGCTGCTCTCGATTTTGACCCGATTGATCCTTATTTCTTGTGAGAGGATGAGTATGCCTTGTAGCAGGGACACTGAGGAGCTGCTGCTGCTGCAGAAACGGCTGCTGTGGCTCAGGATGTTACTGCTTTGATGTTGGAGGTCGCTGCTCCTGGCCGTAACCTGCTCTGACTAATAGCTGGAGGTTTAAACCAAGCTGGTGGGCTCTGTGCTGAAACACACGAATCCTGACACCGTCTGGGTTTGCCAAGTGGGCAGAGGGCGGGTAACAGGCAGCTGAAGGGCAGCAACACCTCCTTGTGCAGCAGCCACTTCCACTGATAATTTTATGGGCACCCTGAGCAGGGAGCGTGGCCAAACCTTGCTCCCATCATGCTTTCAGCTAGAAGACCCAGATTGCATCTTCACTCCAAGAGAAGTTTCCAACCAATAGGCTTTTCTTTTTGTAAGAAAAGCCTATTACCTTTACTTTTTGACCAGATATCATTAGATTTCTTTGTTTTGTTGCTCTGTTGTTTGCATCTCCTCTGAATTTAGTCTCGTCCTGCCAGATGAATGCTTTATTCTCAGAAGGATTTGCAAATATTTAAAAGGTGGAACTAGATGCCAGAAAATTGCATTGTTGTCATCTTTGTAAATCATAAAAATTACTATTGAGGCTTTAGCCTCTACCAAGCGAACACTTGTAACAAAGTAATCCCCAAACTTCAAAGGCAAATGAGTCAGTCAAGAGCATAACGAATTAGAAAGCCACATGCGGAAGATTCTCACCAGGCCCGTTAGGAGGTGTTGCTGCAACTACATCAGTAGCAAGAAGTTGAACTGTTCCAAGGATGCCCTGTGCATTGCCTATTTCTGTCTTTGTCTGGCCAGAAGCCATTTTTTCTCAAAGAAAACTATTAATCAGATTCAGTCATATAAAAATGATTGCTTAAATTACGCTGAGCTATCAGCTAGTGGATTTACCCAGGAGTGGAATCTCTTGGGCAGATGCTATCTGTAAGTTTTGTACATCATCTGAGATGTGTTTTGTCCATAAAATATAGATAAGTTTAATTAAACTAAATTAGTTTTGTTGAGCAGTTTTTTAAATCCTTTGGAGTAGAGAAGCAGCCGTGCTGAGATTTCAGCTGCGTTAAGAGGAAACTAATGAGCATTGCTCTCCTAAGCACGTATTGGATCCTGGAGGAAGATAATGTTCCTGGCTACGGCCTCTCTGGGGCTGCAGCAGTCCCCTCTCATGCACAACTCGTCCCTCTGATGCTCGACCTCTGCTGTTATGCAAAAGCCCTGTGTAAGTACAGGCTATAAACTGAACTTGAACTGGTGGTGATGTGCTTTAGTGTATCACATTTAAGGTGAAATGGAATTGGGCTCAATTGTTTTTTTTGTTTGCATGTCCATCATATATACACTGTGCTGCCTTTCATAAGGAAGTAAAACAGTTCCTCCAGTCCATGATTAATGGTCATACTCCGGTGATCCTTTACACCAGTCATATTTGATTATACTGAAATGCAGCTTGGTTTTGTTCCATGAACTCAGTGAAGGATAATGAATACAGCGTAGGAATGAATTGAAGCTTGCCAGTCGCCACAAATGTCTTACAAGTTGCATCTCAGCAGGTTGCAGGGTTATAGGCAAGTGCCCCGAGTGCAGGTTTTGTTTAGTTGGAGTTGTTACCAGCCTTTGTGGAAAACACTGGCATTTGGTTTTGGTTTTTAGAGAACTTGGTGTTCCCTTCTCAGGGCAGATACAAATGGGAATCCCTTCCCCTAGCAATGAGGTGAGTCTACTCCAGTACTCTCAGTCGCACTCAGAAACTTCAGCTTGGTGCCCTGACTTAGCCCATGGATGGTGAGTGCCTGGCCCTGGGCCCAAGTCAGTGCGAGCTCTGCCCTGGCCTCCAGCCCAGGGCAGACTGACAGTGGCTAGAGCCTCGACATTACCTCTGCTCTCTTGTAGGTAGCTTTTATTATGAGTAACATGAGAGGTGGTTAAAAAAAAAACCTTCTTAAACCATCCATGGAGCCATTTCTGACTAGGGTAACAAGAGTTATGGGGCTTCAATTATAAGACAAGCAAGACCATCAAGTTGGGTGTCAGAGGTGTTTCACTCCTTAGGTGGTCCAGGCACCCCCAGGTCATGTTTGCCACAACAGGGTGACAGAGTGAGTGGCTGGAGCCCATGTGCTGACTTGCAATGAGACAATTGACTGAACCTTCACAATTCAGTATTTGATTCCAGGTAGGAATTTTGGACAGTGCTAGAAATTTTCCCCAAGGCAAGTCCTGCTGTCCTGTTTGTATGGCTGCATTAGCATCCAAGGTGAAATGTCCCAGAGACCTGCCTCAGCCATTGCTACGGGTTAAGACACTTGTAAATAGTCGATAGGACTGTTCTGCACAAACAGCTGCAGGGGAAAGCCTTTTGTATGTAGTTAAGATATTTACAGGATGTTTTTATGTGGTTAAGGTACCTGCATAGCAGCGAATTATGTGTATGGAAGGATGGTCACAGGACAAGAAACATTTGGATGCCAAGAAATGAGCCAAACAGTGGTTTGAGGAGTCTCTCCTGATCCAGCTGAAGATGCTGCCACAAGCACCCTTGCAGTGGAGACTCTTCTTGTCACCAGAAAGCGAATGAACATCCAGTTGGGAGATTTGTTTTCCCATGTGAACATTCCCCATGCCAACCCGCGGGGGATTTCGGCGAGGGAACGAATGCAGGCAATCAATATGATTGATAAAGCATTGTTCACTTTATTGGTATCTGCGTAGCTCTTTTATACATTTCCAAGCAAGGCTTAGTATATTTGGCACTATATGATTGGCTACATACATATCTCTTTAGGCTATGATTGGTTAGGCACACTATAGGTTAGTATCTTCTTTTATGGCTTGTTTACAACATAGTTGGGGCTTAGGCCCAGGTATTCGGCATCCTGTTTTCATCTAATGGCTAGCCATAAGGACACGCTGGCCAGGGCACTTTGACCTGACAGCACACATACAGTTGTGCTCACTCAGCACTTCGCTTCAGGCCAGAGATACTCTGCAGTGTTGTGGCCTTGTGCTGCTAACCATCCCCCAATACCAACTTTCCAGGAATTTAGTGTTTTTCCTTTGAACAAGTGCTTGGAGTGTCTGTGAAACCCTAACCTGATTGGTCTGGGCTGAAATGTTCATTAGTGGGTGCTGGGAAAGCAGAGAAACACTGGGAATCCAGTAAATGAGTTGGTGTCATCCCACAAAATACTGCACACTGGAATAACTTCGAGTCGGCTTGTGGATGGATTCTGCTCCCTGAAGGGAAACCAGATGTCCTGCTCTCAACTCCCAGGTAATGGCAAACAGCACAGCTCCTTCATGGATTCTGCTAACCCTCAGTGGTCCTGACCTGAAGGGATGGGTATGTGATGGAGACCTGGGACGTGGCTAAGAATCACAGATTCACAGATTCACAGAATTGTAGGGGTTGGAAGGGACCTCAAGAGATCATCAAGTCCAACCCCCCTGCCAAATCAGGTTCCCTAGAGCAGGTCACACAGGTAGGTGTCCAGACAGGTCTTGAATATCTCCAGAGAAGGAGACTCCACAACCACGCTGGGCAGCCTGTTCAGTGATTGGTCACACTCATCATGAAGAAGCTCTGTCTCACATCGGTGCAGAACCTCCTGTGGTCCAACTTGTGGCCATTGCCCCTTGTCCTGTCCCCACAGGCCACTGAGAAGGGGTTGGCCATCTCTCTTTGTCTCCCACACTCCAGATATTGATAAACATTGATAAGATCCCCTCTCAGTCTTCTCGAGGCTGAACAGCCCCAGCTCACTCAGCCTTTCCTCATAGGGAAGATGCTCCAGGCCCTCCATCATCATTGTGGCCTCCACTGGACTCTCTCCAGGAGATCCCTGTCTGTTTTGTACTGGGGAGCCCAGAAGTGGACACAGGACTCCAGGTGAGGCCTGACCAGGGCAGAGCAGAGGGGCAGGATCACCTCCTTTGACCTGCTGGCTACACTCCTCTTAATGCAGAGTCCCATTGTCCTTCTTGGCCACCAGGGCACACTGCTAGCTCACGGCCAACCTGTCGTCCACCAGGACCCCCAGGTCCTTCTACTCACAGCTCCTCTCCAGCAGGTCACCCCCAGCCTGTACTGATACCTGTGGTTGTTCCTTCCCAGGTGCAAGACCCTACACTTGCTTTTATAGAAACATAAGAGTAAGTAACCGGTGAGGTTATGGTGAGCAGCAAACACCCTGTTTCACTAACACTGGAACGCGCGCAGTGGTTCACAAGCCCCTCTCTTCCTCCAGGAGGTTAAGTGCCTGTGTCTGAGTATCTTTAGACTGGTTTCTCTGTAAATCTCTCCATCCTACACGAGGAGAAGAACATCCTGTAGCCTTGTAGGGAGCTGTCAAGCGCAGGGTTCCGGCTGATGCCCTTTGCAAACCTGTGTGCTGCAGCGTAAGGCAGTGATGAGGTGACGTGGGGATGTCAGCTGTCAGGGGCTGGGCCAGGAGCTCTCTTTGAGCTCACATCCACACGGACAGGGTTTTTTTTTTTCTTTGAACTCCATGAATTTATTTGTTTTTCTAATCTCACACCTAGCAGAAGGCCAGTGGAGGGGATCAGGGCACAGGGGAAAGGCTGAACCACTGCCTCCCCTCAGGCTGTGCTCTTGTGTAGCATCTGTTCTGTGCCTCTGGCTGCTGGGCTAGATGGTCCCTGACCCACCCAGCTGTTCAGCTGTCCTTATGAAGATGAGTTCACCAGCGTAAGTAATCAAGTGCACTGGGTAGGATGACGAGTTTGCATTTCTTAAGTGTATGTAAGAATGCGCTAATCTAGTTCCTTGTCTAGTGAGTAATTAAGCTCATTTACTCTTTCTGCCTCTTCTGGTAGATGCTGATACATTTTTTGCAAACTGATTTGCTTCTTCAGCACCTAATTTCAGCATAAACAATACCAAACTGCTAGTGGTGCAGAATTGCCTGGCTAAAAGAGCAGCTCCCCTTCAGAAACTTACTAAATAAAATCCAGGGAGGGTAAAACTCTACATTAAGCTATCACTCTTTTTTATTTTTTCCCTCCACCGAATTTATCTGAGGTTCTTGTTTCTATCGTTTATTTCACGTGGTGGAAGCAAAAGATGGACGCCTTCAACCAGCCGCAAAGACCCTCTGCCTGGTGCTGAGCAGCTACTGCAGTCCCACCCCAGTGGGACCTGGACAGTAGCACCACTGTGCTAAGGGAGGGCACTGGGGAGACACTAGAGCCCCTAACTGTGGTGTCTGCAGTGCCGTGGGACATGCAAAAACGGCCCAGAAAAAAACAAACAACCCTGCGAGACCCTTGGTAGGACAAGGAGTATGAAAACACCAAGTGAGGCATTGGGGTGGGTGGTGGCGGATGTCTTCCCTCAGAGTATGGAGTCTGTATCAGAGTCTGTGCCCCTCAGAGATGGTTTGTAGGTAGGGAGATGTCCTCTCTGGGCCATCAGCAATTGCCTGTTCTGGAGCGGCTGCTCCTGTCCTGCCGGCGCAGCCATGGGCACAGGTATGTGCAGTTGTTCCCCCATGACTGCCACTGCCACCAGTGCCAACACAGTCATGTGGTCTTTCCCAAAATTGGGCTGAAGTCTCTCTGCCTGTTTGATAAGGGTGATTGGCCAATTATGCAGGTTAGCAAGACTGTGTACTTCAGGTTGCATGAGCTACTCAGAATTACTCTGAATGTTCATAATGTCTCTCTCTCTCTCTCCGTGATAGCGTAAGGTCTTAGACATCTAACAACAATTCACACGCACAGTCCTGGTGGTTAATATTCAATATCTCACCTAAATATTCTCCTCTGTATTGTAAATATTCATCATTTTGCCCATCTACTCCTGACTGCCTGCACAGACACTGACATTTTCATTCTGTCAGTCAAGTCATAAAGCATTAAGAGGGGCAGTTTTTCTCAACTAAATGGAAATATGAGCTTGTCTGTTTAGCTCGGCACCAATGTCAGCATCCGTTCTGTGTGCAGCTAATGCATGTGGCTGCAGCCACCACAGCTTCTGCAAGGACAAGGAACACCACAAAGTCATGTGCTGAGTGTGTTATTAGGGAGATACAAAGCTCACTGTTTGATCCTCTGAAATACCCACCCCCCTCCCACTCTCAGCCCCCCACCTCCCCATTTTCCTAGTCTGCTGTGCATTACTGCCCATTTGACAGGCAATACCTGCCCTGGACCAGCCTGGCCATGTTCCTGCAGCCGTCCCCAGCTAGGGGCTGGCAGTGGTCTGAGGGCTGGCAGGGAGCTGGTGTTGGCCTGTCCACTCCCAGCTGCAGTGGCTCTGCCCCCTGTGTTGCAGCTCCATTTCCTTCCTTCTCATCTCCTGCTACACCTTCCCAGCTGCAAGACCTCCGTGAGTTTGTTGGTCAATGGTGCCCAATGAGACTCACAGGTCCTTCTCTGCAGGACCTATTTAGCACTGCCTCAACTCCTCTTGGCTGTCTGGTTGTGATCCTTGAGCAATTGCCGTGTTCCCCTCCAAATCCAGCCCTCTAGGCTGGCCTGAGAGGTCCCTCTGAGGCCTGCTGGGGCCATGACAAGCAGAGGATGATGCTGCAAACTTCCATCACTGCTCCCACACACGTGTGCCTGTGTGAGGATGATCTTTTCTCAAATGTGGGGTTGCTGTCTCCCAGATCTGGTTCGTGAGTCCTTGTGCACTTCAAAGTCAGAGGCCATATCCAGGCAGGTTCCGTGAAGCATCTGCAAGGTGTTACTTGGCTATCCATGGAGAGCATCTTCGGTTACCTGTGCATTTATTTTATAAATATATAAAACTTAGAATCACAGAATCATTTAGATTGGAAAAGACCTTCAAGATCATCAAATTCAAGGACTGCCACCGCTAGTCCTTGTGTAGTCTGATCCACTGTGAGAACTGTTCAGAGAACAACCTACTTTTATCTTGCTACTCCAGAGAGCATCTCTAGTGCAACCAGTGCTCTCTGGACAAGTGGTGCCTACACAGGCGCTGAGTCGTCTGGACAAGCTCTGAGGAAATGATGTGTGTTCCTCAGAGGCTGATGCTGTGCACAGTGTAAGAAAGATTGCAGAGGGTGGAGCTGAACAATGATCGACTTGGAGAGAGAGAGGAGAAATTTTTCACTTTACTGAAAATGTTGCGTTGAGTTGCCACATTATTAAGGAACACACAATCTTGATCAGATTAATGGGTGATTATTCTGTGAAGAGCAACTTTAATGTTCTGTATGAACAATAATGAAAGTCTGTCTAGCATGGCTCATTTAAATTAAAAATAGGTGGTTTAGCTGCCATTTGCCAGTCTGGGACTCAGCTGCTCTAATGAAAGGGCACGATCACAGCTGAAGGCTTTGAGGGTCCTGGTTTACAACATGTTGTGCTCAGCTGGTGAGCAGAATTGTTGACCCCAGGTGAGGCTGGGAAGAGAGACAGAACCTGGGTGTGGGTGCAGTGATCTTTTAGGTGCAGATCCTGCCAATGCCATTTCCCCCACTTCCAAAAAGAGACACCAGGTTTGTTGTGTGCCTTGGCTGTTAATAGCCTCTAGTGCACACCAGTGCCTAGAGAATCAGCCTACTACTCTTGTTTGAAAATGGCAGGATGAACAAGTACTTCTCTGTGTATTTATGGCAGTGCTTTAAGTACCCCTAGAAGCATCTCAAGGTCACTGGGTTGATTCTCTGAAATGTTTGACACTTTCTATGCCTCAAGGTCAGCAATAAAAGTCCTGCTGATTTGTTAAGAGCAGAGGTGGCCTCGGGGCTGATGTTTCTGAAAAAAACTCAACTTTTGACCCCAACTCCAGAGAAATGATCCCCCAGCTTGTGACCTGTCACCTGTGCTCACTAGGAGCAGCACTTACTGGCTGGCTCTGTGTTCAAGGACCTATATTTAGGCAGAACGTTATGAAAAGAACAGCCAGCAAGGATGTTTCAGGGCAACTTTGGGGAGCCTCCTTCGTTTCTAGGAAGAGGTTGAGTTGTATCAGCAATGGTGGGGAGGCCTGGATGGAGGGGAGATCAGGATTTCAGCTTCTGATGTCACTTTATATATTACCATATGTTTCCTAAAAAGTCTGTATGAGAATCTTCTTCTTGTCTCAAGTTTATTGCAGTGACACAGCCAGGAGAGGGGACTCAGACAAGAAAAAGGGTCTGACCCAGCAGAGCTTGTGTGTGGGGTAATAGGGAATGGAGGCTTCAGTCTTCGGTCAGTTCTTCACAAGTTGTTCTCCTTCTTGGGTGTGGGGGAGGGCATTTCTCCCACTCTTTCTCTGTGCTGGTGTGAGGTCCCACCCATGGGAGACAGTCCTCCATGACTCTCTCCACGCGAGTCCTCTCCCACAGGGCCTTGGCTCTTCATCATCTACCCCAGTGTGGGTCACTGCTGTAAACTCATAAACTGTCTCTCAGTTTCTCAGTCCCAGACTGCTGGGCCCAGCATGGTGCCCCACAGAGTCACAAGCATCCCCAGCAAACCCACTGTGGTGTGGGCCTCCATATCTCTCTCTCTCTTCCTATTATCTCCACAGGCTGCAGGTGCTGCCAGGGGCTTGCTCCAACGTAGGTCACAGATTCTTCCATATTCCTCAACCTTTTCCGTGGTGGACTCCTGCCTAGCTNTAAACTGTCTCTCAGTTTCTCAGTCCCAGACTGCTGGGCCCAGCATGGTGCCCCACAGAGTCACAAGCATCCCCAGCAAACCCACTGTGGTGTGGGCCTCCATATCTCTCTCTCTCTTCCTATTATCTCCACAGGCTGCAGGTGCTGCCAGGGGCTTGCTCCAACGTAGGTCACAGATTCTTCCATATTCCTCAACCTTTTCCGTGGTGGACTCCTGCCTAGCTCAGGTGCCTCTTCATGGGCTGCAAGTGGGGTCTCTTCATTCTCCATGGGCTGTGGGGGGACACCCAATTCACCATGGTATTCTACATGGGCTACTGGGAATCTCCTCTCAGCACTTCCTCCTCCCCCCACTTCTTCACTGACCTTGGTGTCTGCAAAGTTTCTTACATCTTCTCACTCCCTTCTCTGGTGGCAAAATGCATCTGTTTGTGTTTTTCTCTCTCTCAAATGTGATTCCCAGAGGCCTGTGACCGGCGCGGACTGGCCCAGCCTGCCTTGGCAACAGGATTAGGGAGTTTGGCCTTGGAAGCGCAGCTGGGATTTACTTTGTGGACCCTTAAACTTTCTATCTGCTTCTTAAAGAAGCCACGTTGCAAACCCACCACAAATGAACATTGCCTTGGTCCTTCAAAATCCCAGTTTCTCCCAGCTTTGCTGGTTTACAAATGGACTGTTGCTTATTTCTCTCCTCTCTCAAAGCTGTCAGGGCTTTGTATCATTGCTGTACCTGCTGAGGGTGGACACTGTTCCCTCATCAAGGGTATCAATGAAGATGTTAAACAAGACCGGACTCAACACTGACCCCTGGGGAACTCTGCTAGTCACAGGTCTCCCACCAGACTTTGCTCACAAAGGGGTTAAAATTCATTGTAATGTTGAGAATGAGAAGCTATTCAAAGGTCCCCTATATTCAGGAGAGAAAACAGAAGCTCCTTTCTCTATGAAGCAGGTTTGTTCGTGGTCTGAAAATATTCAGTGCAGGACATTGCTCTGGAGCCACGTAGGCACTACCAGCATGTTTTAAACATCTAACATAGCCTTTCAGCTCACTTCAAGTTCATTTTGATCTCTCTCCTGAGGCAAACAACAGGTTTGTCATTGAAGTTGGTGACTGGCAAGACAAGGGTGCAGAAACTTAGGATGAGAGATGGGACTGATTTTGCATTAGCAAAACTTGGGCTCAGATGTGAAAAACCCATCCTAATCCCTGCACTGGCACTGGGGTTAATTATTATTTGTTAAATATAGGAGAGACTCTGCCAAACAGAAGACGCAGATCCAGGCAGGCTGTTTCTGAGCCCATCCTCCACCACAGAAGAAATACAGAGGGCAGGTGGCACTAGAGGAGCATTTCCAACCTCAGGAGTAGCCTGGGAGGATGGTTTGAAAAGATTCACAAGGTGACAAACAAACCTGCTTTCCTGGACCAAGATTTAGTTGTCTCTTTTCTGTCTGGAAATGTGGCTGGTGGCCACTAGCATTGCCCCAGTGGAGCTGCTGAAGGTTTGTCTTCTTGGTGTATTACTGTGAAATGGAGAAAAAAAATGGAGAAAAATGAAAGCTGAAGGGGCTGGAAATCAAAGGAAAGAGGGATCACCTAGGAGCAGGGGACGTGGGGAAAGGGATGCCCTGTTGTTGGGGCCCGAGCAGCTTTGCCTGAGATATACTTGGTGTGGGCAGTCAGGCAGCAGTAACCAAGGTCAGTAAACGAGGGAAGTTGCTGATGTGGCAACTAAGTTGGGGAAGTTCCAAGAAAGGAGGATACCTGTCTGAATAGGGTGTAGCTATAGAAGATAAGGTAGCCAATCAGCTTAGCTTGTGATGCGTGTGTGGCGCGTGTACGGAAATGGTTTCCTATATAATGTCACAGAGTTTGCTAATAAAGTGGAATGATTCTGCATCATATCGATGTGTCTGGTCATTCTCGGCCCGCATGCAACTGAAGGACCCCGGCACCTGTAGTGGATACTGGGCTTTGAGTACTTTGAAGCCCTCCGTTCCATGGTGATCTGAGATGTTACCACCCTGCCCGTGAGCTTGCCGCTGCTTCTCTGTGTACATTCAAGCACTTCATGCTAATGATCGTTTATTGTGAGCGGTAATGCAAATGTGTTCTCACCAGTGAGATGAGAAACCTGCCCTTGTCTCAGCTTTTCTTCTGGTTTGACAAGTGCTTTATAGCAGGTGATAACAGTCCCTGACACAGCCAAGACGCTCCTGTAGCATTTTGTACCTCTGTCAGTTCAGCTGAGCTGACTCGTGATCCATTTTTAACAGCAATCAGAGATTTTTCCAGGGTTTTCCTTTAGCGTGTAGAAACATTTCTGTGAGCTCTTTTGATGTAACAACAACTTCTCATTTGATCCATAATCATGTGTCCTCTGTTGAGGACACAGTGTTGCTCTGAGAGCGAGGTACCTCTATGCTGGAGCTCACTCCTGCTTCCCAGAGTTGCTGCTGGTTATTGAGGAACAGATCCAAATGACTCTCAAGGCATAAATGCAACAAAACCGGCCTCAAGGGGTTTCAGACACTGCTCAGATGGCCATGAAATACATGGAAGTTCTAGAGAAGTGAACATTAATAGCCACTCTCTTATGAGAAGTATGATACAGCAGAGGGATTGGGGGCAAATGAAAATTTTTTTTAATTTTAGGATTTTTTGTGGTGTCACATACACATTTCCTTAGCACCAAGGCTGTGCTAACAGATAGGTCCTCAGAAAAATAAAGTCAGCTTTACCATGTAATGCATAGCTTGAAGCTCAGGACAGCTACACTGGTTTTGTTTGTTTGGGGGCCTTCTTCAGGATTGTTAACATTTCCTTAATATTGGTCTCATTAAAACTGCCATATTGATTCATATGCCAGGAAAATAAATTGGTGGATATTTCCTATCCTACAGCTGTATTGATCTTGCAGAAGCTGATGGGATGGCAGCTTTCATCACTGGGCAGCACGTTAACACCTTAATTGATATATTCTGAAAGCTAATTAGAGGCCAGCTGGGTTTCTTGTGGGAATAATGCTTATTTGTAATGTTGACAAAGTGCTCCAAAGCACGTGTCATATGGTGTGATTTAACAGTGATTAAAACTTGGCTACAGACACAGGCAACTTCAGGAAACTGCCAAGCAGCCAGGACTAGACGGAGTGAAGACCTAGATGTGTATAATTACTTTGTGCTCTGTCCCATACACACATCTCTGTCTATCTGCCAGTCAGTGAAATATCTGGAGGATGGGAGCAGCACTTTAATTATTCACTGTCAATCACCCCCTAATCAGCACAGACGTGTGTGTGCGCGTGTGCCCTGTGCAGCCTTGTCTAGGATCTCCTTGGGGAAGACGTTATTAAGGTCACACAGGTAAGTAAGTACAAGAGAATCAGGAAAATTTAACTCTGTCCACTTGTGGTATCTTGCAATGCAGCTTCTCTGATACGATTGTGTTTCTTACCTTGTGAAATATAACTCATATATCCCACCTCCTGCACACCTCCCACTGCTCACAGGGGAGAGAAAGAGGGGATGACCTGGGGACCCTGTCCTCACAAAGACCTTCTGGTGAGTGTGCAGGGTGCCTGAGATTGTTAACTCGGCTGTGGCCATCTGCGTCTCCTTGGATGGATCCCACCACTAATTTTGTTCTGTCTGATCTTTTTTGTGTCTGCCTGCCTATTTACTGTGAAGAATTATCTTTCCAAATTCCCTCCAGTGCTTGGATTTCTGGCAAAGATTTCCCTGCATTTTCAGTTCACTAAATTTGATTTTTTGTTTTATTTCTCTAGAGGGGAGATGTTCATGATGATAAGGTTAAAGGTATTCATTGAAAATTGCAGGTGAGCCTTGCCTACAGCCCATGTGTGCTCCTGCAAAGTGCTAAGTCAAGCAGCCCTGCCTTCTCCTCATGTGCTTCTGCAGGGTCTGCTCTCAGCCTCTCATCTATGGACTGAACCATTTTCCTTTTATTACTATTGAAGTCTGTGACTGTTTTTCAATTTTCTTTCATTTGTGGCAGGTACGAGCTCTATCTGTTTTTCTGTAATTGATTCCTGTTCTCATTTCTCTCCTCCTGCCTTCAGACGAGCTTTGCACTCTGCAGAGCTCTGTCAACGTCTGGAGCCATTGGAGCTTTGCCCTTGGAGCAGCTGCCTCTGCCCAGCTGCCAGTGCCTGCCTGCAGCAACCTGGCGCTTCCCCTTCACCCCTGGGACCCACTCGTGCCATGAACACACTGGCGCTTGATGGGTTCTCTTCACAGCACTGTGCCCTGTGCTCCTTTGTCTTTGAGAGGGGGCAAACAAGGTTGTGTGTGTGTGAGGGCAGGCTGAGGTGTTGGTCTCTGACACAGGATGAGTTTCTCATCTTCCAATCTGCTCTCCTGCAGCAGGAAACTCCAGTTCTCCAAGATGGTCTTCTGCATCTCTTACTGCCCCAGTCAGGTCATTCATCCAGGTCAAGGAGCAGAGCAGGCACCAAAGAAAATATTCACCATCTCCTGCAAGCTCAGGTACCTTCCTATGAGCTGAACTTATCTTCATTTCTGTGTTGCTTCTGCTGTAACCCTCTGGATTTTGTCAAATCCCAAGTGTGCTTCCAGGAGCTCACGTCAGAGAAGGAGTTTGAAAGAGCAGCATTGTCCTGCAGAGGATGTTGCTGACCACTGGTGTCAATCACTTGCTTCAGCAGGTGGCTGCAGCATCTTCCCAAGACAATGGTTGTTACTTTCTACTAGTACTTGGCCTTCATTTTGCTCTCAAATAGAGTTCCATCTCCTTTGGTGTTGGAACAGCTGCAGGAGGAGAGAAGATCTCCTCAACTTTTACAGAACATTTCTGCGCAAGTGCAAAAACTCATCAAGAAAAAGATTTTGTGGCTGTTAGTCTGAGCAAGGAATTTGTGTATGCAACTGAATTCCTGTTTTCTCCAGGCAATGCTCTCTCTTGGTAAATCTTCATGAAGTTGATATCACCCCTTTCCCAGTGGCTTCCCATTTTGTTCAAGCACAGTCTTGTAGCAATTGACCTCCAGTGTCAGCTAGTTCTCATTCTGGGAAGCCTGCAGACTTTCACCCTACTCCTGGAGCTGATCATGCTTCCCAGCCTTGGCACAGGGATGATGGTTGTCAGCAGCTTTTTCCAAACTTCTCGGAGACCTGGGGATCCTCTCACATCAATAGTTCCTGTGCTGGAGTAGTTACCAGTGGCTACCCGAAAGGACTCCATCCTGCCTGGCTGGTGGGACTCTCCAGAAGCCTCTGCTAGAGGAGGACCTGGAGGTGAGCAGGTCCCCCAGCCAGCCAGAGAGAGGTGGTGGCAGGTGCCCTGGGGTGCAGGTGTGTAGATGCCTCCCTCTCCCTTCCTTTAAAGGCTTGAAGGATTTCTAGTCTCCAGAGCCAAATGTCATCAAAGGGCACCATGCCCTGAGGGCTGTCCATGTGCCCACTGAAGTGGAAAGCTGAATGGAAGGGCTGCAAATGAGTGACACAGATGGCCTGGTGTAAAGAAAACACAATTGTGAAGTCTCTTTGCCATGAACGATGGGGCAGGTGGGTGATGCCTGACTAAATCCTTTGATGCTTGCAGGTTTGCTGGTGTGATTGAAAGCCAGAAGAAGGTGCCAGCCAGGGAGCAGCTTTGGGCTCTCCAGACTGCCTTCATGCACTGGGCAATGAGGAGTCATTGAACTGAAATGGTTGTTAGAACCCTCAAAGCAGAGCCAGACTTGAATGCTTCACCTGGCATCAGGTAAAGTGTGTGAAGCAGGAACAGTGCCTGATACAGCTGCATTTCTGTGCATACTGACGGAGTTTCAGTGTGCTGTGCCCTGTCCTGCCCAGCCTGCAGCTCAGCAGCAGATGGGCCATGGCACAGGCGAATGAGGGCATGAGCCTGGCCAGCACCATGGAATGTGCAGGTACTGGGGGGCTGTTGGTTTTCGTCAGTGATAGGAGACAAAAACCTTTGTTGATCTGGGCCTGTCTCCTTAGCCAGGATCACAGTCACAGAATCACAGAATGTTGGGAGTTGGAAGGGACCTCGAAAGATCATCTAGTCCAACCCCCCTGCCCAAGCAGGATCATCTAGACTAGATCACACAGGAGCATGTCCAGATTGGTCTTGAATGTCTCCGGAGAAGGAGACTCCACAACCTCTCTGGGCAGCCTGTCCCAGGGCTCTGTCACCCTCACAGTGAAAAAGGTCCTTCTTATATTAAGATGGAACTTTCTATGTTCCAGTTTGGAACCATTTCCCCTTGTTCTATCACTGGCCAACACTGAGAAGAGCCTGGATCCATCCTCCTGACACTCACCCTTTATATATTTATAGACATTAATGGGGTCATCCCTCAGTCTCCTCCAAGCTGAAGAGACCCATCTCCCTCAGCCTGTCCTCATAAGGAAGATGTTCCACTCCCTTCATCATCTTGGTGGCCCTGCACTGGACTCTTTCAGGATGAATGTAAGTGTTTCTCATGTCTGATAAACGCCTGGGATATGTCAACTTAGTGACAGGGTATCGTCCTCCATTAATTCCAGTTCTCACCTGTGCTCAAGACACGGTAATTGTGGACAGAAGCACAGGCTCTGGAGTGCTGTGAGTTGGGGGGCAGGTGAAAGGGTTTGGGGAAGCAGTTCCAGATACCCTTAATTAGGAAATTATTTGTTTTCCTTTTAGAATGGTATGGTCAGCCCATAACTGTTGTCCATTAGGAGTGAGAGGGAAGTGATTTTACTCATTTCGTTCTCTCCTCTTTGAAGGTTTCCAGGAGAAATGGTGCTGGGGCAGGGTAGTACGTGGCGCTGCCAACACATGTAGGAGTGTTGTGGTCCTGGGGAAAGAAAACAAAGCAAAACCAAATGTTATGCCAGACCAGGACTGCTAGGATAGGATGTAAAGCTGAAGTCCCAGGGTCATGTGACATTTGCTGAGGGGCAGTGTGACCAGTTCCTGCAGGGCTCCCCACTGCCCCCATGCACTGCCATGTCCTGGGCCTGCAAGGCTGTGGCTGGGATTTCTGGGAGGCCCGTGTTCTGAGCAAGGTGTGCTCAGGGGTACGGTCCCGCAGCACAGCGGACACACTGCGTGCCCAAGGGCTGTGCGTGCCCAAGGGCTGCGTGTGCCCCTTGCAGGCAGATGCACCGGAGCCACCACGCGACTCTGGAAACTCAGCTCAGCTCGCCTTGGAGACAGCCTGATGGCATCTCCTTGCTGCAGTGTTAACTCATGGACTTAGTAGGTGACATTGAGACATTTTTGCCCTCCAGACCATGGGGAGCTCACCACTGTTCTGGGGCACAGCAGCTGGCTGGGCTGATCTCCACTGGAAACTGGAAATATTTCTACCACAAATACGTCAGCTTTTGGGTTGTGTTTCCTTGCCATCACTTTGGGATGACTTCAGGCTCTGGAGCAGGAAAGACATTGCTATTTCAGAAGGATGCAGGGTGTCTAAAAGACAAAAGAATTGGTGCTCTTGACAGGGATTCTCCAGGTGTTTGGCACTAGTCACACAGTTCTGTAATGCTGTGTGCTCTATAAAACACCAGAGATGTTTTGTTTTCTTCTGCCCACTGATTATTTTCTCACGTATGTAAGGGAGTTTGAAAGTCACTTTTTTTTTTTTTGAGGGGGGAGGTTAGTATTGTGGAAGGACCCAGAGTTGGTGATCACGACATCAGTATAAGTTGCCACTTGTCAGTGGAACAGCAGACACTGTGGCTACTTTGGCATATTCTCAATGAGCAGCAGTGGATTAATTAGGACATTTTAAACCCCATAATGGATATGGTTTAGTTCAGAGGAAGGGAAGACTTGGCATTGAACAGTTAAGGCAATTCAATTCTAATTTGGATTTTAAAATGCTTTGCACATGTTCAATGCTGTTTGAATAAGAACAATAAATATGTATTCTTTCAAGAATCGATTTTCTTGCCCAAGGCATAGATGTCCAGTATGAAATCTCAGAGTAAGGAATATGGTTTCCCTTGGACAAAGTGTCTCAGTGTGTGTTGTGTAACTTATACTCTGCTCCTGGTGTGGTGGCCCAGAACCTGTACTTCGTATATAGCTTTATATAACTTCTGTATATAACCTGCTATAGCTTAACTGCAGCAATTTAAAAAGCAATGACAATTTATTCCCAAGTGTGGTCCCTGATCAAAGTTGGAGTCTCCATTTCAAGTGTTAAATATTTATTCACAGTGCAGATCATACGTTTCTGGTGCTGTGCAGGGAATTTATGATAAAGTTCTGTTCCACACTGAGCACCAAAATGTCTTCCACCCCTCTTTTTGTTTTATTTTTTTTCTTAAGCAGAGTAATTGATCATAAAATAGAATTAGACCAGTCTTTTTACCAGCAAAACTTTAGCTAACTCTTCACTTGTACTGCATAAGTTTTGCAGGTCCAGCATCTCTGGGATGCTGGGTGTGTGCCTCCTCCCCATGCTGTGTCTCTTCATGCCTCTTCTGCAGGTGTGTGTTGTTCATTGATAGCTCCATGGGGTTGTTTACTGGTCCTCAGCATGCCAGTGCTCTCTGCCTCCTTTGCCCAGTGATGGTGCCTTGATGCCCTAGCCAAGGACAAGCACTATGTGCACCAGATAGAAACTGCACAAGAAATAACCAGTATGTGGGACAATGATCTCAATAGGCCTTGTGAGCAGATAGATACCTTCACTAGCCAGTGCAAAGACAAGGAGGGCTGAAGGGTGAGAGCTAGGCACTCCCAGTGGGGAACCTAAGCCAGTCTAAGACACCTATCCAAAGGCAGAGGGATGAATCTGATGTGTTTCGCTCTCCATTTTCTACAGGAGGAGCCTGTACAAGCAGGTGACTACATTTACATAGCTAAAGTTATCTGAGCTGATTCAGTCTAAGTGAACAGGACACCTGTGCAAAAGTGGAAAGAATAATCCAGGGCTTTTAGCATGAGGTCATTTGTAGCTCAGCATTCACCTTGAGGAAGATTGTCAGTCATTGATCAACCCATGGTACTTTCGACAGTGCTGACCCAATGTTCTGTCTGAGGTGGAGTTTTTCCCACTGGCAAAACTGGGAACAGCACCTACTGATGTAGGTAATGTGTCTAGCAAAATTTTTGGTTTTGGCACATGCACTCAATTTTCATAGTCCTTCATCATTCCTTTCTTCCAAAAGCCTCATTCTTTATCATTTCAACTAAATAACACTGTGATGTATTGTTTGCTTCATATACCGTGCAGTAACTCTGTCCTGAAAAAGCTCTTTGATCTACCTTTCTGTTCTTCTTAAACCTATGACACTGATACTACCTGGAAACTGGGAACTACCTGGCTGTGGTCAATAAATGACCAATTAACTAGGTGATGGCAAATAAAAAACTGGGGAACTCTTGCTCCATGTGCTTGTGAACAAATCACAGAATAATTTAGATTAGAAGGGACCTCTGGAGGTGCCACACAAAGGGCAAGAGCCTGATGTTTGGCAGAGGAAGGCCTTCCCAGTGAGTCACGAGGTTGGAAAAGACCCCTTCAGTTTCTAAACTCTTTCTCAGAGAGGAGCCTAGGTGTGGGTAGGTCCAGCCCTAGTTCCAGACATAGTCAACAGTTTATGTCTAAAGGATTAGATATATATAACCACATATCAGAGTCAACGTTTGTCTGTGAGAGCCCCTGAAGGACTTTCACTGAGGCAGTTTTACAAAGTTGAAACTAATAGGCAGTTTATTAAAGTGACAGAGATAAAACATTCAGAATTAGTGTTGACAAATGCACTTATTGCAATAGTGCTAATGTGTGACTATGATATAATGCTAGCAAAATACTCTCCTGGGTGTTCTCACCCAAAAGGTGAGAAGGTGAGAATTGCTTACAAAGAAGGTGTCCCTGTCTTGGGTGGTGGAGAGGAAGCATAGCCAGTTGACTGCCTCTCTGGGGTCTTCAATTTCTTCTCTCCTTTCCCTCTGAGGAGTTGCTTCCTCAATAACTCTTATACCCTAAGGGTAAGCTGTTCCCTCCCAGGGGTGAGATTAATATGATTTGGGTGTATAGCCAATTGCTATGGTTATATATGTTTAGCATTTACTCCTTTTAGCTCATTAGCATATTTAGGGGTGTCAACTTTAATATTTTAATTTCATGGTCAATGAAGAAAATGTCTCACTCTGGGCACCATGGCCTTCAAAATTCTGAATAGAAACTGTCTATCTGTTTATTCCACATTCTCTAGCCAAAACAGAGCCATCCTGCTGACATAAGACTCCCTCTTTCAGCTGATTCTCATCTTGCAGACCTCCATCCACAATAAACTGACACCATCTCTTATGTGCAATTCCCACAGGAGCTCACCTAATTCCAACCCACTCCCCTCTTGAAGTGGTTCCAGTGAGGCTAGGTTGCTCAGACTAGTTGAGAGATTGCACATTCTCACTGTGCAACATGTTCCAGGAATGACAGGGGGCAAAAGCAGGTGGGAAACCCCTCATTACGATGGGACAGGGCTGTTGGTGCAGTGGGCAGTGACCTCAGATCTCCAGCTTATCTGCTGAGTAATAGTCACCAGAAATATTTGGCATATCTTGTTCCTAGTGATAGAAAACACCCCACTTAATCCAAGAGCATTTCTAAATGCTTATGAAATAACAGGAAGGAATGGCAATTTCTAAGCTTTAGGCAGTCTTATTTAGAAGTGAACTTCAAATATTTAATCACTGTATAGTGTCTTGTTAAATAGAGGTCTTATGTTTGCAAGACTGAGGGTGAGGGTCGTGCTCTGTATCTGTTGAAATTAATGTCAGCTCTGACTCTGAGGATCAAACCCTGAATGAGTCTATAGGAGCAATTTATCATCACAGGAGAACGGCATCATCTTCTTTCTTGTGTAGCGGAGGTTAGGACAGAAACTCATTGACCTTCTTCAGGAGGAGAACTGGAGCACATCGTGATTCTAGTCACTGTCATGTTGTTGGAAATTGAGAGAAAAATCCCCTGAAATGACATTGGAGCAAGGCAGCAACAAGCAACCTGAGAACGGAGCCCATAATCTCTTTGTCCCTGTGCTGTACATGTTTTCTCTGTAGCCTAATTTAAGAACAAAATCTTAATTTGTTTGAGAAACCCAAAAGTGTCTTCTGTAGTTAATTTATTTGTGGATACACATGCTGATGAGATGGAGGAGGATGTTATCTCTGTCCTTTAACAAGGAGACAGATAACACTGTAGTGTATGCAAAAGCCAAATTGTGGCACATAGGTTAGGACCGAGATGGCTCTTTTGATTACTGCAAAGCACAGTGGAAGGCAGCTCTCTGAGGGTGACCGAGACACAGGGACCAGTGGGTACTGAAGGTTACAGGTACTTTTGTCTGCACCTTCCCACTACATCTGCTTTCAGCATTAAACACCATTCCTCATCTTCGGAGCAGAACTGCCAGGATCAGACACCCACCATGGTTATTCGAAGTGCTTTTGTTTCTGTGCTCAGAACCACCACCACTCGCCCCCTCAACCCTCCTCTTAGCAGATCTCCATTGTGCACTAGCACCATTGTTTTATTTTTAGTTAACTTAAATCTTTGCACTGAGGACACTGTGTCAACTGATACTGAGATGGTGCTGAGTCATATACATGTTCTTTCTGGACTTCCTCTTGGTTGTCCTTCAGCAGGATGGCTGCAACCATTTCATCCTAGAGCTGATTTTATGCACAAGGACTTAATGGATTTCTTTCCACACTTTTTGGACAGAGTGATGCCCAAAGTTTTAGAGAATCACTGCAACAATGGAAATGTGACCTGCTCTGGTAAGCCAGGCTGGAATAATGACACAAAGGGGATGGATGAGGCAGAGTTTACTTGAAGGTAACTACTCTTATGGAAGCAGGAAAAAAGAGTCCACAGATGTTCCACTTGTTTCTTGTCAGTTTCCACTTGCCCTGTTAGGGCCTGTTTTGGTGGTCTGCCCTAATGTTCTTTTGTGCAGTAAAAGGGTAATAGAATGCAGGGTTGTAAGAGTTGTGAAAAAAACACATTAGGTGATGGGATGAGTTCTTCTGGGACTTAAAATAGAGCTTAATATAGAGCACAGAAAGTGGTGTCAAAGACTATTTCAGAAGAAATATTGTCAGAGGTATATTCTCCCCAGGTGGTAGGAGCCTCATGTTGAGAAGTGCTCTGCTCCAGTAAACCAAGGGAAGATACCTTGGCAAGTACCTGAGCTGCCTGAGCACCACTTCTGGTTTTCTTCAGACCTCCACACCCCAGGTTACCACCAATCCTTGTGGTCCTAGCTGCCCTCCTCTGTGGTTATTAGTGTCTGAGTGTGGGCTTCTCTTGTGGTACTTGTGGAGTCTTCTCCCTGAGCCTACGGGAAATTTCTCAGAGTGGCCTTTGTGTGAAAACTAGGTGTTATGTACCACTCAGCTGGGATTTCTTTGTAGGTAGCTGGTCATGGGTGTATCTGTAAGGATATGCAAGGAGGGTTTGGCCTTTATCACCTTTCTGTTCTTTTGTTTAAGTTTCTCCACACATATGAATGTATTTCCTATCATGTTAATAGATAGTTTCTGAGGCTTTACAAATATCATGGATTCATGCCACAGACTTGAGGCCTGGGTGGTTTCACCTCACCATTACCTCAGTGCTTTGGATTATTTTCAATTGCACCTTCCTTGGACAGTGTACATGGGAGGGCTGTTGAATATCTGTGAGGCTCCTCAGCCTTGCCTATTGTCTTCTCGTAGCAAAGCCTGAGGTTTAGGGTGAAATGGGGGAAGGCTGCAATGAGGGAAGGTGTTGTCCCTCTTCTGGAGTTTATTAAGCATCATGGTAAAAATGCAATGTCTCAGTGACTTGGGCAAATAGCTGTCTGCTGTGGATATCTTGAGAATCGCCTTTGTAACTGGGACTTGGGAGCTAAAGGGACACATTTGAAGGTATTATCCTTCATGTTTAACAAACAGTAAGTCAATACAACAGGACCACTCACACCACTGGAAGGAAGCATAACCCAAAAACAAAGTTAAAAGGATCATCTTCTACCTCACCATCACACTGGGCAACACTGTTCCCTTTCTGGTCCCAGTTTTCACTCGGTTCTCTGTCCAGACTGTGTATAAACTGTGAATGCTCAAGGTTAAGTTAGGTTTCCTTGATTTGTTTGATGAAGACCTCACGCAGTGGAGCACACTCTTTGGCTCAGGTTTCGAGGTAATAAGGATTCCTGTTCCTCTTTCAATTACCAACACACATCATTTTTTCTATATAAGCACCAAAAGAGAAGGTAGTGGCTGCTCTTATTCTCTGCTTTACATGTAGAGGAAACCTGTCGCCTGTTCATTTATCTGGATTTACAATAGCCCAACGACCATGTGAAAGGAAGAGATGACAGTTGCTTGACAAAAGGCCCAGCAATTAAATCCCCTGCATTGCACCCTCTGCTTCAGATAAAATGACATTAGCCTGCCAGGAAGCATAAAACATCAAACTATATAATTACACAGTTAATTGTAGCTAATGACCAGAGAAATGGATAACCCTTGGTAGTAGCATTGAATCATTCACTGCCTTCCTTACTTATTTTGTTCCTGATGAAAAAAAACCCAAAAAAACAGGAAAAATGTTGTTTAACCTATTTTCTCTTAGTCTATTGGATAGCATATTGCACCGTATCAAAGAAGCATTGGATTGTGACTGGACATGCCATACTTTAGATTTCAATATAAAATAGTCCTGTAAAGCCCCATCTGCTCTTGCTTTGTTAGCTATCAGAAGAGAATTTCTAAAAAAATGCCTTCCCCCTCCCCCTTCTCAATTATTTTAAACCACCTCAACACTAAGCTAATTCACATCTCATATAGTCTAAATGGAGCCTACGGGCTCCAGGAAAGGAATTGTCACAGAAGGTATCCTCTGTATGATCAAAAGTCCAGCAGAGAAGGGTGGAAAATTCTGCACATATTAAAACAGGTTGAAAAGTAGAACTTTTTGAAATATTCAAAGTCTATTGCATGGCAATGTCTCCTTATCTATTAGGTACAATTCCAATGTAGCCTGTCAGCTTGCTTTAACTCTGCGGTGAATCTTTTTCAGCATTCTAAAATCTGTAAATAATGAAGGCTATCTATTAGGAAAGCACCAAAGGTCTTTTTAACCCACTTCATAAAGGAGTCCTGCAGGCTACCATTTAGAAAGAGCCTGGGGGTGCTGTATCTCATTTGAGCCCTAATGTGATAATATTAGGAGCTATGAGATGTGAATCTTATGTTCAGTCTCAATGTTGGCACAAATCAGACAATGAAAGTATCTGTCTGGTTAGGCAGTTAAACAAGAAGAGATGACTCAAAATATCCTTTCCATTTCAATAACTCCTGTGAGATTAGGGGCCCTTTGAAGACCGCATCAAACTCCTTTTTGCTTTAATAGACCTGCATTTGATTGAAGCACCGTGAAAGAGGATGAAGGCAGTTGTAACCTGAGGAATCTTTGGTGCATTCCAGTGTTGCACTGAGACTTTAAATTGGTGGATGGATTAGGAATGACAGGATGTCCCCTGAGCATTTGGTTTTCACACCCCAGCTTTTTTATACCCCGTTTTTCTGCTTTCCAAGTCCCACTGGGTTTCTCCTATCTGGTGTGATGTGTTTTGTGGGTTGGCAAATCTTCTGAATACGTCAGAAATGCTGCTCAACCAGAAGAATGAAATGAAGTGTGAGGTCCTGTCTAGAAGTGCTGAACAGGGGGTGCAAGAGAAATTCATCCTCAGTTTCTCTTCCTCCACCCTTTCAATGGAATCAGATGTGCTGTTGTGATGGCCTTTATTGGAGAACTTATGCTCCGATAAAGGAGGGGATACGATCTCATGTTCGTTCCTCTGCCTCCCTGCAGACTGTGGTCTCGGTTCCTACTGTGGCCACAGACCCCAGGTGCCCTGCCCACAAGTCCCCTGCACCTCTGGTGCATGGGGCAGCTGCCTGGTGCGTCAAACGTGTACGCAAAGGGAGCTCACCCCAGCTCTCTGTCAGCGACCACGCGACATGCACCGAGCGCGCACGCAGGGCCACTCAGGCTGGCAATACACATCCGGCTGCCACCTCGGGAGGGATGACGTGCTGGCAGCAGGCACAGTAAATGCAGAGTGCTTTGTAGAGGAAATCCCCAGCTTGCTTAAAAATGTCTCTCTCTTTATTCCTCTCTGGTACACTGAGTTATTTGGCCTGTTTTGGATATGGAATAAATTGCTGCTGTTTTCCTGCCTTCAACTGCGTCCTGAACATCTTGTTCCAACTGCTTTGGGCTTCCTATAGTTTCTGGCAGGCTGAGCAAATAAATTGGGGAAAAAATGCTGTAAAATCCCAAACAAACTGATTTTTCAACCAGCTCCATTATGTTGTTTGTGCTTGGCTGGGATATATTGCTATGTTGGGTTATATTGTTGTACGAGGGTGTTGTGCTCCTTGGACAGGGTTGAGTCAGTGCTGCTCCACACCAGAGATTTGCATGGGATCAGCAGAGGCTAGTGTGCCCAGGCAGGGTCAGTTCTTTAGTCCACTTTCAGCCCTGCTTTCCTTGATTTTCTGTCAGTGCAGGCAGCATATTCTGGGAAGATCTAGAGGACATATGCAGCTCTCAAAGGATGCCTGCAGTAGATTCATCTGTAGACATTCAACTACAGCTGAATAAATTAGGTTGGACCACGCAGGATGAAGGGAAACCAAAGAGGACATCTGAATGCAAGAGAATTAATAGAGCATGAAGTGTCTCAGAGACAGAGAGGTCCCCAGAGGATGGGCAGAAATAAACTTTAAGAAGTTGGGAGATTCAAAGTCAGTGTAAGAGTGCTTTTTGTCCTCATTAGATCCTAAATAAATACTCAAATATTGGAATGATGTTATGTGAACTAAATTAAAAATTTGTCTAATGCGTTTTATGTCCATTGAAGTCCTCTCTTCAGACTGCAAGGCTCCCATGAGAGGTTATCTGCTGGTTTGGAGTTTTTCCTTCAGATGTTTAGAAATCCCCATGAGACACAGAAACATATTCACAGTGTTACTAAATCTCCATCACTACTTTGTTTCTGTAAATGCAAACATTCGTGGTTTCGGTACATGTTGTGGCAACTAGCTTAGCTTTTCAGTGACAGCAACTCTGCTTGCAATGCCTTAGAAATAATCAGTTGGCATAATGAATGTGTAATTATTGCAGAGTGTCCAGGAAGGAAGAAGGTTCTACGGTCATGTACAGAAATAAATGAGTAAGGATATAATAATACAGGAATAAATGTGTAAGGGTATATCTTCACAATGCAAATCATTTAATAAATAAATAAGCAATATCAGTCTATGCATGGTCTTAGAAAGCATATATTGTAATCTAGACATGTGAAGAGTGGTGAGAACATTACACACCATGAAAAGACAAAATGGCTCTGTGGTTCTGCTACATATTTTAATTTTAATAAGCTTAAGTTCTAGAAGGGATGCAGAAGGCAGTGGGTTTTTGAGAAGGCATCTGACACTAAGATTATTAAGATTTTTTCCTCCTTTTTGATTCTTTCAGTATCACTTATCAATATTGTGATTGGGATGCTGATCTGTTTGTAGAAGGTACTTTGAAGAATCAGCTTTCTGATTATTTGTGTTAGTTAGAAAGTCCTATATTGAGCATTTCTTGTTTGTCTGGTGGGTCTTTCGCCTCTAAATTTTACTGCAGTTGATCCATCCGTGGCTGCAGCCTGCCTTGGGGCACCTCTTGGACAGGTGAGACCTGTCTGCCTCTGCTCAGCCAGCATGGACCCAATTAATCCTTTGTGAACTGCATAATGAAGGTAACATTTTATTTTTCTAACATTTTCCAACATTTTTCTTCTGAGAGACAGAGGCTGATGAAAACCATGGTGACAACTGCTGGCTTGCCTTGGGCTATGTGACTAGTGAGGCCATTGGTGACCATGGTAATTAGCATAAGAAAAATCATTAAGACACCTGGGCAGGAGGGGATAGTGGGACGAAGCATGCACAAAGTGCAATAGTGTGTAGAACCTGACGCCCAAGGCCGGAACAACAAACCGTAGGAGCCGAGCTGTCATCCACAGAACTCCATGTTAACTGGTCGGAGCGAAGTCCTTTGCTCCAGGCCCTTGGTGCTGGACTGGTCTACGTGAGGTGCATGGAACTGATGCTCTAATGTGTGTGGGGCATGTGAGCTGTGAAACAGGAATGGCTGCCCAAAAAAGGACTCGCGCACCGCAATCTGGAGGGTTTTGTGGGTTTAGTTGCTATGTCTTGGCAGTAGACTGCTGAGCCCCAGGTAAGAGGCCTGCCTGGCTGCAAGGTGCAGCAGAAGACTTAAGAATGAATGGAGGGCAGCAGCAGGAGTCAGCATACTGAACAGGCAGTAGCTGTGCCAGTTAACAGAGGTCACTTCAGATGGGGATGTGTCTTAAATTATTTCTTCTCCAGGATTCAGATCTTCCCTCAGAGCTAAGGAAAGCACCTTCATCAGTATGGATTTACAGTTGGAAGCTTTTCCTGACGGTTAGTACTGCCGAAGGAAAAAGAGTAGGGATCAAGCCTTTATTTTACAATCCAGTAGTTAGGATGAGAGAGATGTTCTTTCTGTCATGCAGAAGACCAAGGCCAAGCTTCTCCTTGCCTGAAGAAATTCAGTCCACTTCACTTTATCATCCGTTCAGGGATTTTTGCCCTGTGCATGAAAAAAAGTCATGGGATGAGACAGTGCAAAAATGAATGCCTGTGGCACACGTGTTCTCACATGAAAGGTGTGTGCTCCAGCCTCATCTGTATAAACAACTTATACATTAATGCAAAGACTGCTTGGCATGAACTACCCTGAATATACCCCTTCAGAAGGCCTTGCAGCTGGGCCCTTGTAGATAAGGCTTTTCCACTGGGAGATAGGAAATAGATTTGAATTAGGTTTAATTAAATTTTACTTTATCTTGTTTGGAATAGCTTCACAGATCAAAAAAAAAAGGATAATGATGTTTTCTATTTAAAAAATCCTTATGCAATTAAAAATTATGGGCAAAGTTTCATGTTTCTGTATTATGGCACTTTCCTAGTGTACCGTTAAGGCACATGCATTCACGCTGGGCAGCAGAGGATGGGATTTGGGTGAGAGCCCACAGGAACACAGCAATGCGTGTGCTATAGCAGCTGTTCAACACGCAGCTGGCATGGATTTTATAATTTTATTTTCCAGGTGTAACATATTTTTCATTACATTCCTAATATGGATAGATTCATCATTCTGTGTTCTCTGTATAAGAAGGTACAGTTTTGATTAATTTTGTTTTACAACCACCCATACAGATAGCTGAATTCCTTCTGCCTAGCTTCGGGTATAACAGTTTCACAATTTTATTTTGTTTAATTGCCCTTCTTAAAGAGGACACATTTTCACCCTACTGAAGCTATCTTCATGCTTTGTCATCAAGTAGTGTCATGACCAGAGAAGGAGCAGTAAGTAAGTGACCAAGCATGGTTCCAACCCACATGCTCTGAAGATGATATGCCATCACTCCCTTCTTAACATCTTGGTGTAGAAGTAGTCCTTTGTCTAAGAAAAGCCTCTTCTCTCTTTTCAGTCTACCAGTTCAGCAACTCTTTGAATGACTGACTCAACCAGTTGCAAAACAGCGTCCCGCACTGACCATCGCTCCTCCACGTGGCCACCACTGCCCAGCTTTGTCTGCAGGTCATCCCTGAAGGTACTAGTACTTCTTGGCTCTGTGCCATCCTGGGGCTAATTTTGAAGTTTACCTTTTGCTGAAGCTGCACCCATCCTGGTCTGGAAAAACCCCAGCAGATTCCCAAAGCTCAGCTGTCCCTGTAGCTCAGTGCGTAGGTTTGCTTCCTAGAGAGTTCCCCTTCTATTTTAACATGGAAGAAGTCCAGACGAGCTCTCATCTTACCTCCCACCAGTAGGCTTATGCCAGTTTTAGTCTGAAGCAAATGAGATTTTTTTTTTTTCCCAAACACCCATAAACACATTTGTGTGCATTTGTTTTCTCTGCTCTGCCACTTGAAACACTGTGACATGGGGACATGCTTGTTCAGCAAATTGTTTTTTTCTCTGATTGTAACATCTGGAGCTATTATTTGAGGGCTGTTGTATAAACCAAAACTGGTTGGGTTTTTTTTTGAGGAACTTGCCAGGGCTTGATTTCACCTTATGGAAATGATGGACTGCGAACCTAAATAAGCAGAAATATTCAAGCCCACAGTTTTGAACCTGAATCTACTTTTCTTTTTCTAAAGACTGGTTGCTTAACTTTGTTGTCACTTTGCAAAACCTCACTTCTACACGTTATTCATCATTTACTATTACCCTTATTTCCTTTCAGACTAGAAAGACACCTGCTATCTCCTCTTTTTTTCTGCTCCTTTGTCTACAGGAAGGTGTTTCTAGAGAAGTGGGAGTGCAAAGTCAATCCTTTCTTTTTTTCATCTGGAAGTGCTGCTGGTTCTGCTGGTGATGACCCTTGACTGGGAGTGGGCATAAAGAGTTTGCATCCCTTACCCCTGAACTGCATGTGCACTTTTCCCAGCAGATAGTGCTTGGATGTTGGACTTAAGCCATGCTTTAAACTGGTCTTCTTTCACCTTGGAAACTCTTCCGCCTCCCCAAACCCTATGGTGGTTGTCAATGCTGTCTCTCAACTGTTGAGATGAAAATTAGGTTCAACTGACATAGCTGGGTCTCTAAGGCTTTTACTGCTTGCTTACCCTTGATGCTCTTAAGCTCTTCCTTGTCTGCAGCAGCAGTACTTTTCCCTTACCTCTTTGCCTTGGTCTGAAGTTGATGGCTTCAACACACTGTGCTTCTATTGAAGTTTAGAAGAGCTTCAAAGGTTCCAGCTTTGGGGTTTTGAGGCTACAGCAAACACTTTAAAGGGTATGGTTTACTGCTACAGACACTGAGGAGAAGTATTTTCTGCTGGTCTGTATTTATTATCTCGCATGCAAGGAGAGAGGGCTGCAGTCCTTCACAGTGTTGCCAGCAATACAAGTGTCTGCAGTAAACACCTCAGTTTTCCCATAAACCCCTACTCACATGTTTCTGTCCTCATCAGTTTTTCAAAGGGATCATTAAGTTCCCGTCAGACAGACTGTCATGGTGTTGCAGGTTGGGCGCTTTCTGCTTTCTCACAAGACTTCATAATGTATGGGAAGAAAGAGCACTTACTAAACAGGAGGTGAGATGAAGTGGAGGTGCTGCCATCCCATCATATGTTGTAGAACCTACGGAACAGCTCTGAAAATGTTAGGATTTTAATGCAGAGAAAAAACCCAAACCCAAACATTTTGAGTGGCCTGACTTTAGTTCAAGCAGAAAGACTAATCCAGAGCTGTGATGAAGCCCACTTGTTGCCAAGTGTCCCAGCTCCTAGGGACATCCCAACGAGGGGCTATGCAGCTGCTCCCACCGCCTGTACCTTGCGGTTCCTGGGGATGCCGGCAGGTGTTGCTTATTAGCCATCGTATATTTCATGTGAGGAGGGAAAAGAAAAGGAAGAGAGAACATTGTGAATTTGAAGATCACAGTCATTATTTAAGGGTTTCGTACATTTTGCCTCAAGGGCCTGCTGTCTGGGTGCTTGCAGCAGTTGTGCTTAAGATACATTGAGGTGGTCTGATGTTCATGTGAAATTCTTTTGACAAGTCTGGACAGACACGGGTGAGGAAAATTAATGAAACAAAATCTCCTTCAATGAAATTAAGAAGCTTATTAACTCAGCAGCTTTGAGGAAATACTTCCAATCTAGATGGACACCTGACAAGAGCCCCATCAAATTTTCATAGATGCAATTAATTACTTCCATTTAGAAACACTGTTAGAAGCTTCCAATTAGGTTGCAACCTGTATCATTAAAGTACTATTAACCCTCAAAACCACTGCTACTGTCATGAAATATCTGACTAAGAATGAGTAAATACCTTGATCTGAAATGAAAGTTGCTTACTGAAGACAGATCTTTTTGTCAGGTGCCAATGTGAACCCTTTCTCTCACCCTCTCCTCATTCCCCTTTCCCTTTCCCTTTCCCTTTCCCTTTCCCTTTCCCTTTCCCTTTCCCTTTCCCTTTCCCTTTCCCTTCCATGACACACTGAGTCAAGGAGAGCAGGGAAGAGTCCAGGTGAGATGCAGCAAGACACCTCACTGGGATGTGCTTCACACTTTCACATCTAGGAGACACTGGTTGTGTCTAAAACATTGCTTTTTAACCTGTGTACACCTTGTTGACCTACCTAGAAGGCACAGGGAATCACATGAGGCCTCTGTTGCAGCCAGAGTTTGACCACACGAATATACCTGAGCTGACTTTTAGAAACCATGCTCGCCTGACCCTACATGATCCATCCAAGTACCAGTAGGATGGCTTTGCCAAACCTTTTTGCAGACAACTCCATTCTAGAAACACAGTAATGTTGCTGACTCATAAACTGATGGAAGCTCTGCAGTTTATGCCGATGCTGAAATTCAATCCTCCAAATATCAAAACTTAAATTGAAACTTTGGGGAAGTTGCTGAATATACCTTCTGGTAGCTCTTTCAGGGTAACAGCTCAGGTGCTTTAATGAGTTTTGTTTCAATACACCTAGAGATAGCATTGTCTGTTCTGGATTAATGACCTATGAAATCTCGAGTTTAAATACAAAGGTCATTTGTAATTTACAGAAAGGCAGTAAAGTGTCAAGTCTCCCTTAATGAGTAGTATTTTTCATTCCTTAGACTTCAAACAACTGCAAGCAAAAGGTTTTTCCAAAGAAAAATCCTTTCATTGATGAGACTCTCTATGTTGAGTTTCAACTGTGATTGAATTTATACTACAACCAAGTTATAAACCCTTGAAAATAGGATTTATAATGGAAATTCCAAGTGCAATCTTAACTGTAGCAGCCAGCTTGATACCACAATGGTACTATTAACATTCTTCAAACCCAATATTCAGGATGAATCATACTGATATAATTCTTCACATAACGCTTTTCCTTTCTGTAGAACAGGCTTAGCCTTGTAATTTCTAGTCTTATGCCAGTGGATATGTTCCTTTAATTTTGGGGGACACAGGACACAGCTGGTATCAGTGCTCAGAAACAAACAGTGTTTCCAGCAATACAGCAGGGCCAGGCTTTGTATGTTTATTTATTCAGTTAAAGGTCAAGTTTTGGGCAACTTTCTGTAGTTTGAATTATTCACTGAATATTGTATTTGTTATTGTTATTTGTATAATGAATATGTAAGCTTCTAGTTTTGGCCTTCTAATTCTTAGATAATCATGTAACATTTAAAAATACAATAACAATATATTTCAGGAAGCTGTGAGAGTGAAGATAGGAGAATTGAAACCGTTACTGTTTTCTAACTGGTGGTTTTTTTTTTGGGTTTTTTTTTTTTTTTTATAAAGAGAGGAAGAATAATTGACATGATGTTCTGTCCCAGGGATGAATACCATGTGCACTGTCCTCGGAGGTGCTGTGTTCCTAAAAGTGCATAGGATGCTCATAAAAAGGGAAGGTATCAGCAATGAGAACAGTGGTGATGAAGTGGATTTGCTTGTCCTGATCTGTGCAGCAGAAGCTCTGCATGACCTTGCCTGGCCAGAACATAAAAATTCTCATTTATAAGAATTACGGAGACTTTGGAGTTGCGTAAGTTTCACAATTGAACAAAACTTGGATTTTGTGTGTAAAGGGAGATAGGCTGCCCAGAGAGTTTGTTGAGTCTCCTTCTCTGGAAACATTCAAAACCCACCTGGCCGCGTTCCTCTGTGATTTAATCTAGGTGATCCTGCTCAGGCAGGGCAGTTGGACTAGATGGTCTTTTGAGGTCCCTTCCAACTCCCATCACTCTGTGATTCTGTGAGAAGCAGCACACAGAACAGCTAGCAGTTGGGAGGAGAAGGGCCAAACCAACCATGCATCCTGGACTGGAGCTGGTGGGTCAAACAAGGGCTCCCTAGCAGCAGGTCTTTGTCTCTTCCTCCCCTTTGCTGCCTTTCGACAGGAAGGGAATGAAATATTTTAATGGCTATGGAGTGGAACTGTTTGCTCAGGTGAAATTGGGGGACAGTCTGGGAGTTTTGGCTCTGATCTCTTTTCCATCAGCAGGGGCAAAGGGAAAGATCATAGGCCAACCTGTCAACAGTGGAGCAAAATGTATAGGGGATCTGGACTTTCCCCTGCAAAGAAACATTGATTTATAGGGACTTCCTGTTGCAGACATAAATGGACAAGGGCCTAGAGAGCAGTTGGGCCTATAGATCAGCCCTGCTGTAGCCTAGTCAGGTCTCCCTGTTACCCGTTACCACATTTGTTCTTTTTCTAGGTCTTTTTGCAACCTGTGCCTCCTTATCCCAACATTAAACAATTTATATGGAGGAAAACTTGCAATTACACCTGCTGGTGAGCACAGCTGAGGTTTTCATTCCATCCATGGGCTTGCCAGATACTGCGCCCGCATGTGCCTGCATTTGCCAACCCAAATACGAGTCGGACTGGGGGATGCCAAAGCTGACAGCACGCTGCCTTCGCATCGATCGTCTGCGGAAGCAGTGCTGGTCCTCAGTGGGGTTTGACTCCTGCTCTTTAGACCCTTTATTTCCACAGACTGCTTCTGGCAGATGAGTGAAAGTAACCAAGTAAATCAAGCCGCTTGCGAGTAGGCTTGTGTTTTCTTTAATGGCATCCTCTGCTGTAAAGTTTTAGGGGTCTGCAAATTGGAAAAGGTTGGGAGACAGTAAGCTTCTGCAAACAGCCAGAGAATGGAATGTTCTTATTCTTTCCATCTCTTCAAACTGAGGCATAACTTGTGCTTTGGCCCCTTTTGGAATTGATTTTATTTTGACATAATCAATTGAGAGATTTTAATTTCTTTCTTTAATAGATCATATTATCATAATTTAAATTAATGATCTCCCACAGTTTAAATTTATCCCTGTGATCTTTTCAGCAACTTTTTCAAATCCGAAGTGCCAAGCTCTCTGTGGAAAAGAGGGTCAATACTACTATATTTTGATTGGTTCAGTAAGATTGCCACTTGAATTTCTATTATATTCTGGTTTTACATGGTCCTGAGTACATATCATTAGATGTTCTTTTGTTTGTTTAAGCTGGGATTCTCTGAGTGTGTATATTATTGGTTTTGTAATGATGAGCATGAGACAGACTTTATCTTTTACTTAAAAAAAAAATTTCAGGTTGTTGGACAGGTGCATGAACATTAAATTATGAATTAGCAGAAAAAGAATCACCACTAAGAAAAAGTACTTTTACGTATTTTTGGAAAAACTTTGAAAACTGTATGTTTAATAAAGATTTGAAAGTCATCTTCTAAGTGTCTTAGGAAAGGCTAAACCTCTCCCAGGCAAGCCTTCTCCATTTCCCAGGGGGACAAACTTTCTGCAGCTATCCTACCCACCTCTCTGCTTGCCTCTTCCCACAACTATGATAAAGTTTGAACCTTTTGGTTGCTTTTAGAAAAATGTAGGAAAGGGAAAGACAGCTCATGGGTCTTTGAGGAGCTCTGCAGGGATGGGAGAGCCCTGAGTCAGGGCACCCTGGGTGAGATGCACACCAGAGGCAGCTGTCACCATCCCATAGAGTGGTAAGTGGCACAGGGGTTTTTGCAGGAGAGATGTGGCTGCTGTGCATGGAGAAAAGACCTTGTGACCAAACCAAAGCCTACTGGGATTGGGACTGGTCCAATGCGGCGATATGGACCCAGAGGTCTCTGTCATAGGTAATGACAGGCAGGGACCATGGTCTCCTGCCTGGTTCACATTTGTTGCAGTCTTCTGACTGAACTAGAACTGAGGAATAAAACAATCCTGCCTTTAAGAGCCCTGTCCTGTCTGGGTGTAATCTTGGAATGGACGGGGTATTTTTGCCATGTCTTTTTATTAGGAGGAAACAACAAATACAAACGTAAAGTATCTGTCTCTGAGGGTTAGAGGACAGCACATCAATACTGCAGTTGTGTAAGCTAAGTCTTCAACAGGAGAGCAGTCAGGAGACTTCAGTGAACAGAAGGACCCATAGTCCTGCTTTACCCTCTCGCCGTGAGTGCTTTGTGAGGTGACCTTTTGCTGATTCCCAGATGTTGATGTATTCACTGCACATCATATCCATAAGCGATTTCTTTTGGCTTCTTGCTCCAAAGCAGCCACAGCAGCTGTCATGCATGGGAGGAAAGTGAGGAAAGTGAGGAAATGTGATTAAGTCTGTATGACTGGAGGTGGGGCTTAGGTCTGGAGTAGGCATGTTTTGTTGCATGTGGGGTTTTTTTTGGCAGATGTCCCAGTGATTTGGAGCTAGCATTATTTCTTTCCAGATCCACACTCTGCATGATCCTGCTGTTTCATCCCTTTTCAGGAGAAGCTATCTTTCCAGGTCAAATGTCATGCTGGGAAACTGCTGTCTTGGCATCAGTCTCCTGGAACCCACCTCAGCACTGGGGGTCATTTTTCAGGGATGGGGAGGAGGACCGATGGGGATCTCTTCTCCTCTGGCTGTTGGCTTTGTGCCCTTTTCCTGGCTCCTCTGTGCCTGCGATTGTCACAGTGATGGCACCAGAGTAACTGCTGCTCATGGTCTCTCATATATCCTCCTTCAAGATTCTTGATTATAGGTACTTAAATATAATTACTGTGGATTTTATAGCACTCTGGGACAAGATAAAGGAGAATGAATACCAGTGAGGCAAATAGCCCTTCCTCTGCTATTCAGGGAAGACTTTAAGGTTTTTTTTTTTTTTTAAGGCTAATTTATGAAAACCCTGATCAGATTATGCAGCTGTTCCTTGCTATCTCAACATCATCCTCATGAGAGCACTACCAATAGGGCTTGCCTGTAAATTTCTGAGGATCTCTTAATACTATTAGTCGTTCTGCATCTGGGGAAATGTTTTCTGAAGTGGGTAAGCTTATATTTGAATGAAACTTCTGTTATTAGTGTCAGGCTGTTTCTCCAGTTTATCAAGATCATAACATATTCTCACACTATTCTGCTAAACATGTCTAATTACTTTCAGCTTTTTATCACTGCATCTTCATGTTTGCAACTTTAATAAAGTCCACTGGAAGTAATTGGAATAAACTGCCCTTTGCCTGCTGCATTAAAAACATTACCACCAGGGATTTGAAATGGAAATTTTTTTTACTGAGAAAAGACAAAAGAAATCACATAGCCCATCAGCAGAGTCATGGCAGCTTGCCTGGAAGAAGAGGGGTGCCATGGAGGGGGTCCAGCTGTAGGTGCTGTGGCCTGTATGAAGACATTGTGTCTCATTCAACGTCGACTGAGATGAAAGGGAAACTCCCATTCACCTTAGCATGGACTGAACTGGGTTCCTTAGAAAAGTAACCCTTTTATATGTAGGAAGCATCACAGGGAGAGAGAAATCTCAGCTGTACTATGATTTTAAAGCTCTTAATTAATATGTTTCTGGTGTGTTCCCTATGACATGTTGATAATTTATAAAAAGAAAATTCGATTAATTTTTACATGTTTACCAGCCTCATCAAGTAATTTGCTCTGCACTTGTCTCTGAATACCACCAGGTCACTTAGAAACTCAGCTTACTGTTTTGTTTATTTTAATGGGAAGCACCATTAATAATTAAAAAAAATCTGTTTCATCTCTGACAGAAGTCTTTTAGTGGGAGTTTAAGAAAATTATTCACAAATCAGATGATGATTTTATTCTAGTGGGGAGGTGAGGGACTGTATTATTCATTACTATTTCTGTGATGCCATAATTCTGCACAACACTATGCAGAAAAGGAAAATCATCAGGTGCAAAGGACCTGAGAATGCCCTGAAGTGACAAGGTATGTGTGGAGATGAGAAGAAAATTGGTCTGAGATCTTTCTCTTCCTTTTCCTTGCTCTTCTTCTTCCTCTTTTTCTCTCTCTGTCCCTTCATGTGTTTTAGTCCCCACCATCTGTGCATGGAAAGTTTTGATTAATAAATGATCTGTAAGAAAAGACTTTGGGAGAGTTATGAAGAGACAGAGGGACCAGATATGAAAGTGATGCTGAGCCTCAAGACATGTGGACAGCAGTAGAGGCAAAGGTTACAATGACCTGGGAAAGAGTGAAGGCATCACAAATCACACAGGCAGAAACAGCATGAGGACTGGATGGGCAGGTAACTGAAAGTCCTGCTCATCACCATAGTTTATTGTCTTCAATGCTCAAGGAGTCTCTGCTCTGGCGAGTCTCCATGAGAATGACATAGAGCAAAGGATAAGAGGGGAGCACAAGCAAGCCCGGTACAAAACAGACAGGGATCTCCTGGAGAGAGTCCAGCAGAGGCCACAAAGATGATTAAGGGCCTGGAGCATCTCCCCTTTGAGGAAAGGCTGAGTGAGCTGGGGCTGTTCAGCCTTGAGAAGACTGAGAGAGGATCTCATCAATGCTTATCAATATCTGAAGTGTGGGAGACAAAGGGAAATGGCCAACCTCTTTTATCAGTGTCCTGTGGGGACAGGACAAGGGGCAATGGTCACAAGTTGGACCACAGGAGGTTCTGCACCGATGTGAGGAAGAACTTCTTCACAGTGAGGGTGACAGAGCACTGGAACAGGCTGCCCAGGGGGTTGTGGAGTCTCCTCTGGAGATATTCAAGACCCATCTGGACCTGTGTGACCTGCTCTAGGAACCTGATTTGGTGGGGGGTTGGACTTGATGATCTCTTGAGGTCAATTCCAACCCCTACAGTTCTGTATTTCTGTGATTTTTCTGGAAGAGGGCAGAGTGGCGGTCCCAGCTCTTTACCTAGGAGAGCTCTGACAGGGAGAAGGGGAAGGGTGGTAATAATCAAACTGTGACAGCAAATAGTATTTCAACATAAAAGAGAAATAATTGTCCCTGTTTAACTGTGGTTCTAAATAGTATGACTTGATATTTCTTTTGTATCAAGTCATCTTCCTGGTTTTGTAACCTTCAGGTTAAATACAACTCAGCATTGCACACTGATGTGAAAACATTTCCTCTCTAAAGAGTGGGACAAGTTTATGATGAAGTGACACCAGGGAGTGGAAGTCAGGATCATGGGGACTGCTTTATCCTGCTCCCTGCAAGTTCTTCTGTTGCACTGTCCTCCTACAGCACCTGGAAACATGGCAACAGCACATAGTGAGGCCTGATTAATCTCTGGTGGATGGAATTTGCTTTGCCTCTCACTCAGTTTATGGAAATTAGGAATGGGAATGAGGAGAAACTGGTTTTATGTCCTGCTGTATGCAGGCAAAGACAAGGGAGTGTGTTTTTCCACAGTTTGCAAGGTGTGTGATGGCTCTTACTTCCCATGGGAGTTCATCCTTAGACTCAGGTCTGCAACTGGATGCTCTATCTCCTGCCTAGAGATTCACTATTTTTCTAAGGGTCACACACTGTATGTATGCCTCCAGGGACCCACGCAGCTGTAAGCAGATGTTCAGCCACTCTGTGCAGGTGGGAAGGCACTTATGTATATATATGGGGGGGGGGGGGGGAAGTTGACCCCCATGTTGTCACAAGTCCTGCCAAAAAAACTGCTCTGGCATGGGCTCCTCTCTCCACAGGGCCACAGGTCCTGACAGGAGCCTGCTCCAGCACAAGCTTCCCACAGGGTCACACCTTCCTTTGGGCATAGACATGCTCCAGTGGGAGGTCCTCCATGGGCTGCAGATGGAGAGTCTGTTTACCATGGTCTTCTCCAGGTGTTGCGAGGGAATCTCTGCTCTGGTGCATGGAGCATGTCCTCCCCCTCCTTTTTCACTGACCTTGGTGTCTGCAGAGTTGTTTCTCTCAAATCTTCTCACTCCTCTTGCTGATGACAATTGTTCTTGGTGTTTTTTCCCCTTCTTAGCTATGTTTCCCTAGAGGTGCCACCACCATCACAGATGGTCTTGTCCTTGGTCAACAATGGGTCCATTTTGGAGCCAGATGCCATTACCTCCATCAGACATGGGGGAAGCTTCTATCAGCTTCTCACAGAAACAGTACCTGTAGCCCCCCTGCTACCAAAACTTTGCAATTAGAACCTCTTTTTTATTTAATTTAATTATTTTTATTTAGCACAGGAGTTGAAGAGAACTTTGTGGTTTTTTTTTCCCACTGCCAAGTTGTAATTGGAAAGTTTGATCTACATGCAGGTCAGTGGATTGTGTGTTAGTACAAATCACTGCAGAGAAACCTGAGATGCCCAGACCTGCAGAGGCAACAGCACAGGGGCACTGAGAGCCTAGAGGCAGCAGAGACTTGTGCACATCACCCTGCTGCCGTTCTTTAAGAAGATGCGGTTATGCAGGGGCAAATCGCCTTTCAGGAAAACAATCAGCCCCAGGAATTTTTAAGCTGATTTTTTTTTTGAACACTTGGCTACACATATACATCTTCTCACTGAAAACAAAAGGATTTCTTAATAATTTCTGTCCTTGCAGACCAGGGCTTCTGAAGCAAAACTGGTGCCTAAAAATGAACCTGCATCTCATCAATTCTAGATCGTGTTTTTTGGGGAGAGATTAAGCTATTTCTGATTTACATCCAGTAATAAGCTCTGGAAACAATCAAGAGACTCCAGGTGACTGACTGCTCCCCTGGGCTGAGCAAGTCATGACAAGTAAGAAGTGACTTTGGCTAGGGAGAAACTGCTGTTCTGAAAAAGGAGTTAAAGATATTCTGGGGTTGACCATACCCCTGTCTCCAGACTGGCCATCCCCCTCTGTTACCTTTGCATGGTGATGGCCCCTATTAACCTTCTTGAAACAAGAGTGCCAATACACTGGAGGACATCATCAAGCTATGACACTGATGAAGGACAGTGGTGTCTGCACAACTAAGAATTTGGGTTGGCTGTGCTTCCTGTGAGCAGATGAAGGAATGGCCATAGAAGCCCAATAAGATGATGATTTCCCTTGGGGGTAAGGATTGGTTAAAGACACTTTTTTCAGTTTGCTTCAGTGGTCTGGAAATTCATCATGTGGGAAAAGCAAATGGATTTGGCCTGTTCGTGTTTGGCTGAAAAAAAGAACAATGAGGAGAACCAGAAAAGGTAAGGTTGCACTGGCTGGCACTGAGATGAAGATAAGTGACCTTTACTTTGATGTTATAAGATATGACTGGAACCAAGGAAAAAAAAACAAGCAAACATATTCCTACTTGTAACCTACACCTAGGTACAGGGCTGGTGTATCACAACCCATAATGCTACTTGAGTTGTTTTGGATGCCCAGTCCCAAGGAGGTTGCTGCTTGGTGAGTGTTTGTCAGGGATGTGCCCCGAACACAAAGGCACCCTATGGAGTACAGTCCAGTTGTACCAAAAGCCCCTCATGTCCCATGAGTGCATCAAACTGGCATCACACCAAAGGCTGAGTGTCTCTGCTGGGAGCGTCACCAAAGCTGTCTGTCCTGGAACAGCTCAGACACAGTCCTCACTAGGTGAGAGTCCTACAACACACCTCCTGTGGATGAAAGGAGGGAGCCTGTGATCAGTAATGTTAAATGCTGACAAATGAGCCATAGAAACTAAAAGGAAACCTAACTCTTCTGCTTTTAATACATTATTTAGAAACCTTGAGATGTGCTGTCTCGGGCTGTGATGAATACTGAAAGCCTTGCTGAATTTTTCCTTGGAACTGAATTAAATGAAGTTGAATTTGCAGTGATATTACAGCTTATTCCTTCACTGATGTGTCAACATTACACAACTGCTCTTTAAAGGGCTCAGAGGAAATTCCCCCTACGCCAATGCAGTGCTGCAGTGAGAGCACTATTGTCTGCATGTCGTGGCCAATGGGAGAGGCACAGAAAGCAACTCCGTAGGCCTGGTGTGCCACATGCCTCTGGGACAGCGCTGGGACTTGGGGCATTGATCTTGCAGGGCTTCTTTGCAGCAGAAGCACATTCTCCCCTAAGAGACCAATTTGCTTGGTGGGATCGAAATCATTGTGTAAGGAAGCTTACGTTCAGTGGGAGGCTACCTCATTTAATAGTCTACTGTCTTTAGGCTTTTGCCATGACTGTAGAGGCTTTCAGTCCTATGTGCAGATGAAAATACAACCAAGGAGATAGAAGAATTAACACTCATAATGACATTTTTCAGGAATAAAGAGAGTTAAAATTTCCTGTGGAATTGATTAACTTTGAAGACGATATCTAGGTGGTTGGCTGGGGTTATATACAGCTCTGTATCGCCAGTCGAGGGCAGAAGGGTTGTATTTACCTTTACAGTTCATAGTGTTCTTGCTCTTGCCTTCTGATGTAGTCTATAGAAATTTCTGTCTGTCCTGGACCAAACAGTGTTGCTGTGTAGCAATACCTAGTATCAGATCAGCTTTCTGTCACAGCGAGTCCCTGCCTATAGCTCTGAAGTCCTCTTGAGGCTGTGGGTCAAGGTAGTAATGTGAGCAATGTAGTTGTGTGCATGCTGGAGGGAATGCAGACGGTTCCTTGACCGCTTCCTTGTGAGGTGGCTTCTTATTCGGTGCACCAGGGGAACGATCATGTCAGATAAAGACAAACTTTTTTAATTAGGTAATTGATCATTTCAAAGACACGTGTCCCTGGACTCTGCTCAGTGCAGAAACAGTTTGTCAGTATAAGGAAAATAGAGGTTAATGACCAGGTGAACAAGTTCTCCTTTGCATCTCATTCCTCATACACCTTTGAATGTGCTTAGGCAAAAATGTCAGTGTGCTTTCTTCGTCATTTCATATATTTGCTTTGATCTACGTTACTCTGATCATGAGCTGCCGTTGGATGTGGACATGGTCACAAGTCTGCTGTATTCCATGTCTAGAGTGGCGACCTGGCATTCTCACCTGAGAATACGCATTGTTTCCCTAGCATGAGGTTATCACAGTGTCTGTCTTCCACATATACAGGTTACACATACAAGCATTGTATTTCTGGTGGGATGCCATCTCCCCAGCTCTACAAGTGCAGACCTTATAAATGCCCTTAGTCCACCCACATCCCTCCAACTCAAACCTGCCACCATGAGAAGAATTATCGGAGTCCTCCTCTGCTAATGAATATATTCAGTCAAGGAATATCCTTTTTGAAACAAGCCGTCCCACAGATCTGCATCCTTTCTTCTACCTGAAACCCACCATAGGGCTCACGGCTGCCTGAGAATACTTTTTCTGGAGTCTGAAGAGGGAAGAGGGTAGAATATAGCTTGGGAAACTCGGTTTCTTGTCTACCACTGGCAGGAACTGCAGGGATGTGATGCTTGGATGCTGCAGAGAGCCTGCGCAGAAGCGATGTGATTTGCGTTGCTGCAGTATCTTTTTCCCCTGCAGTTCCTGCTCTCTTCCTGCACTATGTCCACCCTGGAGCTGACCTGGACAATGATGTTTGACTCTTTCCCTCCCACAGACTGAAATGCTGCAGAAGGCAGTGCATCTCTTACAGGCTTCTGTTTGTCCTCAGCCTTCCCTGATTCCTGTCATGGAGAAAGAAAACACACCAAAGGCTCAAATATATAAAATATATTTCCTATCTTTAAATATAAGGTGATTTACATACTTAGAAAGGTTGAAAAGCAGGTAGCACTGGGGAATTATATGCATTAAAAAAAATCACCGTGTCTTTGAATCACTTTGTATTTATGCTGGTGCAGTGAGGTGTCTGCCCTCTCCTTAGGAGACGGGTGAGGAGATGGCAGTGTGGTCAGAAGGTCCTTGTCAACTCTCAGTAGTCTGGGCAGATGTGGTTGTGTCTGTGTTTCTGGGTCATTAAAACTGTATAACTCTATGTGTGTGTCAGAGCCACCCTGCTTTTCAAGTGACTAACGGTTCCCTAATGTGTATGTATGGCTGAGAGCAACCCCATGCCAGGGCTTGCAGATAGAAGGAAACAGGGAGCGCAGGAGGCTGGAGCACACCCGAGACTCTCAGCACAGGGAGCCAGCAGACAGTGCTGGTGGGTGGTCCTGCTGCCCACCTCATGCATTCCATGAATTATTGTGTGAATGACTGTTGCTGCCCTTGAAATCAGCAGATTTTGCAGGGCACTTCAGTGCTTGGAGGCTTGAAGGCTTCCTCCCTCATCATGGTTTATGGTGGTGAGTAAGGAGAGAGAAGGTCAGGGGCTGTGCTACCAGCATCTTCAGCACAATGCATGCCCCTGGGCACTGTTCAGCTGCATGTGGGGAGCACCCAAGGTACTGGTTACTCAACCAGGGGAGTCACGTGTGCTCAGGTCCAAGCTGAAAGTGAGAGTCTATGTGAAGTTTGGGCTTTTCTTCTCCTTCCATGTTTACCAACCACCAGCTGCCTCTGAGTGTTTCCACTGTGAAGTGAAGCACTGTCCTGGTGCTGACTGAGCTGAATGCACAAATGAAGTGATACAGCAGTGCTAGAGCAGTGCACGGCCAGGAGGTGAAAGTCTAGTGCGTTCAGGACCCAAGCAAGAGTCTGCATAGCTTCATGCAGGCATTCAGATATGAAAGGGATTCCTGCACCGAGGTCATTACCATCACATAGTCACCTTTCTGGCTCTTTAGTCCTCTATCAGTAAATATAAAATGTTTTTGTTTTCAATAAACCCTGAACTTACTTGGGAATTTAAAGGTTTTGGTTTTTTTGTTATCAGAAGAGCTGTTCTTTGTACCTGATTACTGGGAAATGTGCTGTGAGCATCTTACAGACAGTTTGATTTGCAAATGCAAATCGTGCTGTGAATGCAGGCAACAAATCAGCTTTTGATCAACTATGAGATCAACTCCTACTTGATGCTTGTGATGTTGACGCATTCTGATAACTTGAGTTGATTCCTGTAAGTAATTTTTTTAAGCTCTCTTCCCTACTTGATATTAAAAGATAGTAGAGTGCATAATTCATGGCCTTTCATATTCATGTTTATATTTTTGGTTTATGGTAGGCGAGTGCTTTTGCCATTTGAATGAAATATATGCCCACCCACTATTGAGTTATTGGAATGAGGATTAACCTCATAAATACATATACTTATCACAACTCATCGTCAGCAAGGAGGCTCTTCCTGAGGCAGTCTCCCTGCTGGCAGTTCTGCAAGGTTTTTGACTTGAGCACTTTTGGGCCATTGGATGTCTCTTCCTTTTGGTACGATTACCTTTCCCCTACTACTAATGCTGTGTTGCTTGCAGGCTAAAAAGAGGAGTATGTTTTGAAACTGAATGCTGCACATGGTGGCTTTTAAAGGATTTGACACTATACGACACAACATCTAAATTGGGGAGGCATGGATTTGATGGATGAACCACTCAGGGTAAAAGGAACTGGCTGGATGGTCACACTCAGACTTGGGGTCATTGGCTTGAAGTCTAAATTGAGACCAGTGATGAGTGGCATTCCTCAGGGGTTGGTATTGTGACCAGTTCTGTTTGACATCTTTGTTGGTGACATGGACAGTGGGATCAAGTCCACTCTCAGCAGATTTGCCAATGACACTAAGCTGTGTGGTGAGTTTGACTTTCTGGAAGGAGGGATGCCATCCTGAGGGACCTTGTCAGAACTGAGAAGTGGTTCCATGTCAACTGCATGAAGTTCAACAAGGCCTAGTGCAAGGTCCTGAACATGGGTTGGGGCAATCCCAAGTACAACTGCAAGTTGGGTGGAAAATGGATGGACAGCAGCCATGAGAAGAAGTTGGGGGTGTTGGTGGATGAGAAGCTCTATATAACCAAGCAATGTGCTGGTCTGTATCAAGATAATCGTGACCAGAAGGTCAAGGGAAGTTATCCTCCCCCCTCTACTCTTCTCTGGTGAGACCCCCACCTGGAGTACTGTGTCCAGCTCTGGGGTCCACAGTACAAGATGAAGCTGTTGGAGTGAGTGCAGACAAGGTCCAGAAAGCTGATCAGAGTGCTAGAGCACCTTTCTGATGAAAACAGGCAGAGAGGGTTGGTGCTGTTCAGTCCGGAGAAGAGAAGACTCTGGGGAGACATTACTGCAGCCTTTTAATATAAAAAGGGAGCTTATAAGAAATATTGGGACACACATTTCTGTAGTGATAGGACAAAGGGTAATGGTTTTAAACTAAAGGAGTATAGATTCAGACTGGATATAAAGGAAGAACTATACAATGATAATGCTTCCTTGTGCATTAATATGCTCATATGTTGAATTGTGGAAAATGCCTGATCAAGGCTGAGTGGTCCTTACATGGATGCTCAGCTGGGAAGCGGAGTCTTCTGTCTGTGCTGGCTGGTTTCCTGGTCTGGATATGTGTGGCTTTTATATGTCCATATGTTGAGAGAAAACATCCCTGATCTTCCAGTCCCAACCAACTTCATCTGGAGTTATCTGTGCAGATACAGCAGAGTCCATGAGACCTTACAACACAGTGACTAAAATATTATTCTTCAGGGTGATTTGTGCTTTGCAGCATCATTTGCAATCTGTGCAACTCATCTTGCAGATGTTTTCACTGATCTGCTTGGTTACTGGGAGGTAGTAGAAGGTGCTTGCTGTGATCAAGACATTTTTGATCAGTGTGAAGGGGAGGGTGCACGGCATTTTTGGCATATGAGTGTGGCTGGTATATCCAAGCTCAAACTGTCCAGAGGCTCTGTAGAAGTGGGATTTGGGGCTGTAGAAGTTTTAAGTGTCTCTGAATGGATAGTCCTGGTCCTTGACAACTGAAAGGGGATGTAGCCACTATGGCCTCAAGCTCAGCTGTCTCCACTGAGGATGACACCTGTTCAAAAGCCCCTTGTGAAGGATGACCACTCTTCAAAACCACATGTGGAGACTTTGAGGCCTGAAGCTGTTACTTTTGGAACCCCTATTTTGGTTAGTCATACATTTGGACTATATCACAACTTCTCTGTACAAAGCATAATCTTCTGCAGTCTTGGAAGCGTCCTGCGTATTATGCTCTGTTCAAAACAAGCTCATCAGAGATTTGGCAAATATTATATTATGTCATTCACTACTGTGCTGGATAATGTGAAGCTTAGCTGAATTACTCAGAAAAAAATGACAGTAATAATCAACTGTCATCACACAGAGCTTTCCTGTGTTCAAATAAATCAGTTGCCAATTTCTGCCAGACTGCAAGGAATGTCACAAATTATCAGCAGCTCCTTGCAGTTGTCTCTGGCATTTGGAACAAATGCTGTAATTTCTAAATGAGTGTTCTGGTTTCTGAATTCATGTAGGGTCAGACAAGTATGTGTCTCTTTGGTTTTTGTTTTTTGTTGTTGTTTTAAGTGTTTGTGTGTTGTTGGGTTTTAGTTTTTAAGATAGAGATCAACTTATGTATTTTTCTTAAATACATAAGTATTTTCTTTCACCTATTGCTTTCTTTGGAATTAACATTTTGTGAACTGCAGTCAATGAATCAATTTAAGCCATACTCATTATCCACAGGGAACTGTTTTTCCATCCCAAACTTCACAGACATCACAGGAAGCTTGTTGATCTTGTGCAGGCTGGCCCGATGACACCAATTTTCTTAGAAGTTTCACCTGTATCATAATTCCCACTTTCTTGCATGAATTTGCTGGCTTTCTTATTTGCAGACACCAGCAACTGTCATAATATCATGTGTCTGTGTTTTCAAGTCTTCCTCCTCTTTAGCATTATGTGAGGAAGGATCTGTTACCACCCCCCTTTATTTGTTGTTTTTTTTTGGTTTTTTGTTTTGTAACTCTAATATCACGTACTGAAGTTTTGCTGGTGGAAGAGCCAGACGTCTCCCATTAGATTTGACAGATGTTGAAATCATTACTGTGGGGCTGTGCATGTGTCATGAAATTCCTAACTTCCAGGGTCAAAGGAAAATAATTCCTCTTTGGTCTGAAATGCTGTTTCCTCTCCCACAGATCTGTTTTGTTTCCTCCTTGTAAAGCAGGTCAGGGAAGTGCTGTTTTGTGGTGAAGTACATTTGTTGTGAATGACTGTTGTGTTTGATGCTGCTCTTCTGGCAGCTGCCTTCTCCAGATTTTTGGGGGGGAGTTAGTATTTTTAACTATTGTCACTTTCACTTGGATTCCTTCATTTCCTAAAAGGCTGCCCAAATTGCTTTGCTATGTGTTGATTTGTGATCTCATGGAGTCAGCTTCTAGGTCTGTAGTTTGGGAGGAGTGTTTCTGGATTTTATTGTGCTGCTTTCTGGTGCTGCCAGCTGCTAGAACATCACCAGGTGTCCTCACTTCTTGTCAAGCTTGTCTCAGGATTTCTTGTGGTATGGCCTTACAGAATAACTCAGGTGTCAAGAATAAACCACAAGGGCATTCACAGTTAGTTCTGCCTTCCTAACAGTGATTAACATGATGAGCTTTCTGTCCAGCCTGTCAGTTCTGACCTTTCTTTCAGGGGTAGTTACACTTAGCTCAAGACCACCATTTTCCCTTTTCTGTGGGCTGTCCAGAGAGACCCTCTCTCCTAGGAGATGGCCTTTAGTTGCATGTACTGTGTATTAGACATTTCTTCTCTACTGCTGGGCAGAGTGCTGCTTTTCATGGCACACGTGGTACCTGCTGCGGCTGTCCTGTGTGCCAGCACTGCTTGCTCCTCACTCAATGCTGCAGGTGGCTATTGCTAGCTGTCTTTTCACTGACTCATCACATCATGGTGTGATGGGTGAAAATAAGCTCCCTCCCCTGCTCTTTAGATCTGTCACAGCTTCTTTCAATTCTTCAAGGCTTTTTCTAGTATTAGATTTTCTCAATATTTTTTATTTATATTCTGTCCTGAATATCTGTACTTTACCCAGTGGCTCCCTCCTGTGAAACAGCATCTTTTAATAACAGCAATAGCTATGTTACCTACTCATCATGTACTCCTAGTAGTCCTACTCCTAGTAAAAAAAAAATGTTTCTTTATACCAAAGTGGCTTTTGAGGAAAATCATGGCTTGTCTGCCTTTTCCTTGCCTGTCTTAGTGACCCTGCTGTAGACACCCTGCTTTGTAAATATCCTTGCCTTCTTGCCCATGAAAAAATAAAGAGTCTGCTCTTTCAGATCAGTTAGTTTACCAAAGTCTTGTGAAAAACAATTCAGTGGGAATAAATTGAACTCTGACCTGCAGGGGAGATGGACCTGCACCTAAACTAGCAGTGGGGATGGACTAGATGATTTCCAGAATTCCCTTCCAAACTCAGCCATTCTGTTAAGTTTCTTAATTCTAATTCAACTTTAATTTACCTTGGTTTTGTGGATATATGGAATAAGTCCAATTTTCTTTCTATTATGTTCAGGCTTCAAAACAAGGAGAAATGTGACAGTACATCACTCAGTACTTATTAACTGCATTCAACTACTGCTTTTACATTAAGTATACTGCATTCCCACCTGTTGGGAAGCTGCCTATCAAAATATAAATGGTGTAAAGCTATAAAGATCCACCACACTTTCCTTCCACATGCAATGTCTCTCACTCCTACGGATTCTCCAGTATATTGCAGGTATACCACTCACTTTGGTCACTGTTGGCAGCTCGTGCTGCATCGGGTTAGCAGCCTTGGTGCACCACGGTGGGGGTAGGGCAGCTGGCAGGGCACACTGGTCCTGTACCCATTGCAAAAGCTGATGCTCATTTTGTGAACCCCCCTCCCCTCAGGACCTTCCTGTCTCCCAAGGCTGAAAAAGGCAATCAAGCAGTCTAGCAAAAGTGGCAGGGTGCTGCAGGAAACCATTTCTGTGAGGGGTTTCCAGTGCAGAAGTCTCAGGATGAAGTTTCCTGGCTTCTGTATAGTCAAAGGTCTGTGTGTTACCTCTAAAAATCACAGAATCAAGGAATAATGGTGAGGAAGGGACTTCAAAGCTCTAGTTCCAATCCCCTGCCATGGGCAGGGACACCATCCACTAGACCAGCTTGCCCAGAGCCCCATCCAACCTGGCCCTGGACACTGCCAGGGAAGGGGCAGCCACAGCTTCTCTGGGCAACCTGTGCCAGGGCCTCACCACCCTCACAGGGAAAAATTTCTTCCTAATGTCTAATCTAAATCTCCTCTCCTTCAGTTTAATATAGTAATTAAGTATTGCTGTATAAGAAATAGTTTTCACATTTCTGAGGAGCTTCAGTCTTAAGAAAATTGTATTTTTTCTCTGGAGCAGAAAATCTATGTTCATCATAAAAAGACTCCTTGCTAGAGGAAAGAACGAAAGTACTTATGAAAGTATTAGTTTATGTATGTGAGAACTTGTGATATGAAAATGAATGCTGAGGGTTCTTCTTTCTTTTTGCAGCTCTCCACATCACTGACCTGCCGGCTAAGATGTTAATTCAACAGTTCCCAAACTGTTTCATGAAATCCTTGATGCTGCTCTGCGAAGAACAGACAGCTTGTTTGGTAACAACTGCCTTCTCTTTGGCTGAGGCAAATAGCTGCAATTTAAAGAGAACATCTGAAATTTTATTCCTGTTGTTGCCTTTTCCTGTAAGAGGACAAAGAGACCCCACTTGCAGCCCATGGAGAGACACTGTGGAGCAGGGGGATGAATGCAGAAAATGCTGTGACCTATGTTGGAGCAAACATCTGGCAGCACAGAATCACACACAGAATCACAGAATGTTGGGAGTTGGAATGAACCTCAAAAGATCATCTAGTCCAACCTGCCTGCCTAAGCAGGATCACCTAGATTAGATCACACAGGAATATGTCCAGATTGGTCTTGAATGTCTCCAGAGAAGGAGACTCCACAACCTCTCTGGGCAGCCTGTTCCAGTGCTCTGTCACACTCACAGTGAAAAAGTTCATTGTTATATTCACATGGAACTTTCTACGTTCCAGCTTGGAACCATTGTGCCTTGTTCTATCACTGGCCATCACTGAGAAGAGCCTGGATCCATTCTCCTGACACTCACCCTTTACATATTTATAGACATGGATGAGGTCACCCTGCAGTCTCCTCTCCTCCAAGCTGAGCAGACCCAGATCCCTCAGCCTGTCCTAATAAGGAAGATGTTCCACTCCATCATCTTGGTGACTCTGCGCTGGACTCTCTGAAGGAATTCTTGCACCTGCAGCCCATGGAGAAAGATAGAGACTCAAGGATACAGAGAGTGGGAGACCCACACCAGAGCAGGTTTGCTGGGGGTGCTTATGACTCTTTGGGGGACCAGGCTGGGCCCAACAGTCTGGGACTGGGAGTCTGAGAGACATTTTATGAGTTTGTAGCAGTGACCCACACTGGGGCAGTTGGTGAAGAGCCGAGGCCCTCTGGGAGAGGACTCATGTTGGAGGTCATGGAGGACTGTCTCCCATGGGTGGGACCCAATGCTGGCAGAGGAAAAGAAATGTGCCCTCCCCCCAGCCCAAGAAGGAGAACAACTTATGAGGAACTGACTGAAGACTGAAGCCTCATTTCCCCTGTGCCATCCTGGGGAGGAGAAACATCATGAATAGAGTGAAGTCTGCAAAGAAGGGAGGAGCGGGGGGTGGTGTTTTAAGAGCTGTTTGTACTTCTCATTATCTGACTCTGGTTTCTTTGTGTGTGTGTAGTGCAGTGTAATAAATCAGAGAGTTTTCTTGCCTTTCTGTTGAGTCTGTTCTGCCCGTGATGTGAATTGCAGAATGATCTCTCCCTGTCCTTATCTTGACTCCAAAGCCTCTCAATAGATATTTTCTCCCCTGTCCAGCTGAAAATGGGAGTGACAGAGTGGCTTTGTTGGCAGTCTGGCCTCCAGCCAGGGTCAAACCACCACAAATGGTCAGGAAGAATTCTTTCTACAAGCAAAACATTTAAGCAGTAACACCAAGAAAAAGAAATCCTGAAAAAGAGAATCACAACAAATTATTTGTGATCTTGTATTTGTGTGTGTCAGATGCTGGATGGTGGCAGCCCATAAGCACATTGTCATCTCATGACATGTCAAGGTAAATGCCAGGCCCCTTTTCTCTCTTTAGTGACAGCAACCAATATCTGATACCTCCTGTTTGCTGAGAAGCGAGAATGGACCCAAAGGCACCTCCTCCAGAGCAGATGGTAACTTACTTCTTTTAGTAATAATTTTCCATGTCTCATGTGGGCAAAGTCTGAGAGGTGTCTGGTATGTTAGGTCTGTTCACAGCTTAGCTTGAAGTGACCTTGTGCATGTGCTCCCACTTTTACCTCCCCAAGGCCAGCAGATAGCTGCCAGCCTGTTCTTCATCAGGCTCCTGAGCTTTTGCTCCTTTTCTTTCCCAATAAATAATATAATCCTGCAGTGGTAAGATGGGACTGTCTGCAAAGTTTCCGGTGCTGGGACAGGACAGGTGTCTGTTGAGAGAGATGACTGGACAATTCCAAGTTCAGTAATTGTATGGATGTTTTTGTTTGTTTTGTTTCTTTCTCAAAGGTGGCCTTTCCAAAGTTTTTTTCAATGAGATCTTCCCTTGGTTCAGAAGGTCTCTAATCATCCTTCCTCCCTTCCTTCAACTGATGGTTGACTGCCAACTGAATATGACCAAGCATTATGCCCAGGTGGCCAGGAAGGCCAGTGGCATCCTGGCTTGTATTAGAAATGGTATTGCCAGGTCTAAGGAGATGATTGTCCGTCTGCACTCGGCATTGGTGAGGCAGCACCTCAAGTACTGCATTCAGCTGTGGGCCACTCACTACAAGAAGGACATCAGGCACTGGAGCAGGTCCAGAGAAGGGCAATCAGGCTAGTGAAGGGTCTGGAGAACAATCCTTATGAGGAGTGGCTGGGGGAGCTTGGATTGTTTAGTTTGGAGAAGTGGAGGCTGAGGGGAGACCTACACTACCTACAGTTACCTGAAAGGAGGTTGTAAAGAGGTGGGTGATGGTCTCTTCTGCCAAGTGACAAGTGATAGGACAAGGGGAAATGGCCTCAAGCTGCACCAGGCCAGGTTCCGATTAGATGTCAGGAAGCAACTCTTCACCAAAAGAGCTGTTGGGATGTGGAACAGGCTGCCCAGGGAGCTGGCTGAGTCGCCATCCCTGGATGTATTTAAAAGATGAGTAGATGAGGTGCTCAGGGATATGGTTTAGGAGAGGACAGGTATGGTTGGAGTTGATGATCTTAAAGGTCTTTTCCAACTTGGACATTCTGTGATTCTGTGTGTTACTTTCCTCTACTTGCTTTGACCTCTTCATCCCCATCTCCATCTCCTGTGCACCCTTCTTCCATCTCCCTTGGCTGTGCTGGCAGACAGGGCATCTTGCTCCTCCCCCCAAGAAAGCTGCATACTGCTTCTTGGCACAAGAATGTGCTGCCACAAAGAGCAACTTCATCTGCTCCTTGTTGCACCACGTCTTGCATATTTAATCACTTTTGCTAGTGTAGAAGTTAATGGAATGTCTCTGGTGGCTGCTTCCTATGTACTCTGAGTGTGTTCACAGGGCAAGGCAAGCAGAGAACCACCAGCCATCCTTTTGCTTCCTCCCCTCAGTGGAGTGTTTAATACTGTTTGATTCCCATGGGTTGCTTGACTGACAAAGGATTTGTCGTGGTTTTGCCCCAGCTGAGAGCTGAACACCACACATCTGCTCTCTCTAAAATTCTGGAGGTGAAAGGATAGAAAAGAAAAGCAACAAAGACAAACCTCATGACTTGGGATAAGGATAGTTTACTGGGACAGTAGAGAGAGATAACAATGGCAGGACTTCACAGTGAAATATATGAAAATGGTCACACAGGGTATAATTTCTCACCAAACTGCACACCCCAGGCCATACAGCTCAGAGTCGTCCTGGAACCAGATTGCCCCCAAAACTGCACGATCTGAATCTGTGTCCCCCTCCCTCAATAGTCACCCTTTATACTGAGCATGACGTCACTGGCATGGAATACTCTCTGTGGCTGGTTTGGGTCACCTGTCCCGGCCATGTTCACTCCCAGCTTCCTGGGTGCTCCCCACCTTCTCATGGGCAGGGCAATATGAACAACTGAGAAGTCCCAGATTGCCTGGCAACAACTAAAGACATTGGGGTGTTATCAGTGCTGCTCTCACCCTGACTCCCAAACACACAGCATTCCACTGGCTCATAGAAAGAAAATTAACCCTACCCTAGCTGAAGCCAGGACAGGATTGTGTAGGGTTCCTTCTCAGGGAACTGTGTGTAGGGCTGTGTGTAGGTTTTTTTTTCTATTTGCATTCTTTGAGTCTTCAAAAAACCAGAAATGCCCCCTAAAAGGAGAAGCAGGAAGGGTTTTCATGCAGGGGGAACAGAGCTGTGGTTTTCAGCATGGACACACTAGGAGGTTTGCAGATGCTTGGAAAGTATGTCTGTCTTCAGCTTTCATAGCACTAAGGAAAGATTTCCCTTCAGGCTTCCTGACCCGACCCCCCCACCTGCAAAAAAAAAAAAACAAAACAAAAAAGAAACCTTCCAAGATTAATGCTTTTCTATTTTAATTTAGAAATCCTTATTTACTTCTTAGTTTTTGGTAACAGATCAGAACCCAAACATGTTTTCAGTTGTTGATACTCTGATGTGTTTTTGAGTTAAGGGCTTTTCAATTTTTCAAACAAAACCTAAAGATGCCAAAGGAAAACTGGAGAAAAAAAAGCACACATATATTACCCACCATTTCAGGAAAGACCAGCTGACCACAAAGCTACCAATAACTTTAAACAGAGAAAAAGGTTCTGTGATACCTTAAGCTCTACATGCAAACAACACAGAGCAAGGCTATGCCATGTCTATCTCAATTTCTAAAAATATAGAGGTACATTTTACCTCTCTCCAAATGAGCATATACAATGTTAACCATATTATCTGAAGTCCAGTCATGCTTTTGCTCAAGGCTAGGATCTTAACTATAAATAATTAAGATTTTTTAAATAATCTGGCTTCAGAGTTTTGTTAAGAATGACTGCACTTTTTTTTTGTTTGTTTGTTTGTTTGTTCTTGGCCTGTACATGTTCTACATATAGATGTCTAAATCAATGGAAGAGGCTCCCAAAGGAAGTAAAAGAATAGCAGCTGCAATTCCATACACAAGGATATATCCATCGCAGACAACGTTTTTAGTTCTGTGTATAGAGCTTTTAGGCTCTGAATTATTTCTAAGACTTTAAGGAGGAAAATCAGTCATTTGCAGCTCAGTGAAAATCTCTGGCTAATGCAACCTGTGGCTTAAATGCTACATCTTACATTGACACAACCAGGCTGGCATTTCAGATATAAGGAGCAGCTAGTTTTGAACTCTTTAATACACCATAAGCACAAGACTGTTTCTTTCGTGGGTTTAACAGCCCAGATCGAAAAGAGTTTGGTTTGACTTAGGTTGGTGGTTTGGAAGTACCTGTGCAGCCTATGTAGGTTATTCCTGGTGCAGTGTACATGCAGGTTGTGCTCAGCTAATAGAAAATTAATGGGCAATGCCAAGCATTCGTCTTGATATCAATGGAAGATGGAAGGCTTTGCCATGGTGCATGCCTGTAGATAAGATGAAGGACAAAACAGAAATAATACAAGTTGAGAAAAGGGCAGCAAAATGAATAAGGAATGTAAGACTTCAGGGGCTTTCCATCTAGAGAGACTTTTAAAAGATAATGGGAACTTCCAAAGAGAAAGGTTATGTATTAGACAAATGTAAAATATTCATACCATCTTCAGAAACAACTGAGTGACCTTGAGGACTACAGTAATCAAAAGGGACTGAAATTTAACAGTACAAAATGAAAGGTCAGGTACTTACTAACTAATAACAAAACCTTTCTTATAAATTGGGATCTTACCATTGCAAATGAAAGAGAATAAAAGGCTTCTAGAAGCACTGGTAGATCAGAGTGGCTGTAAGTATCCAAAATGATGTGTCTTGAAAAGATTGACTAGGTTAGCTGTGTGCAGTGGTGGGAGGAGAATATCTATGCCATTATAAGAGGAATGTTTAGAAAACTGAGCTCAGCACTAGCATCCCAGGTTGCATTAGGCAAGGGTGATCTTTGCTGCTGCTCAGCACTGGTGAGCACATCTGGAGTTCTGTGTCCAGTTCTAGGCTCCCCAGAGAGACATGAACATACTGGAGAGAAACCAACAATGGACCACGAAGATGATTACGGGCTTGAATTGTCTGATATGAGAGAAGAGGCTGAGAAAGGTGGGGTTGCTCAACTTGAAAATGAGAAGGGGGGATCTCATCAATGTACATAATACCTGATGGGGTGGAGTAAACAAGATGGAGCCAGGTTATTCTCAGTTGTGTATAGTGATGGGACAAAAGGCGATGAGTACAAAGTGAAACACAGAAAATTCCATTAAACATGAGAAAATACTTTTTCTGTGAGGCTGACTGAGCACCGAAACAGGTTGCCCAGAGAGGTTATAGTGTCTCCATCCTTGGAGATACTCAAAACAGAGCTGAGCATGGCTTCTAGCAACCTACTCTAGGTGACTCTGCTTTGAGCAGGTATTTGGACTAAGGGGTCTCCAGGACACCTTTCCCACTTCATCTGGCCTTTGCTTGTGTGATTCACAGGAGATGGATTCAAGCTGTAAAGAGTGCAGTGATGTGTCACTGGGATGAGAAGGGACCTAGCATGTCAATCCTGCTTGGAGGGCTGAAACTTCTATCTAAAAAAACATATTCAGTGTAGGGAAGTGGGGGGATGTAAGCACCAGAGGGGGAGAGGAACTATTTATTGCAGAAGGCCACGGTCAAACAATAACAGCTGGGTTTATGCTTGTCATAAATAACTGGAAAGTTAAAGTCAGTAGGGGTTTTGTAGCTATCAGAATAATTCTGTTAGCTAAACAACTTCCAGAGGGCAAGGACAAAAACAAACAAAAAAAAATTAAACCCAAATCAGTATCTAACTATTTTTAAACAACTGCTGGAAATCACGAGGAAGGAAATCACAGAATGACAGTATGACAGAATTATAAGGGTTGGATGGGACATCGAGAGATCATCAAGTCCAGCCCCCCTGCCAAAGCAGGTTCCCTAGAACAGGTCACACAGGTAGGTGTCCAGACAGGTCTTGAATGTCTCCAGAGAAGGAGAGTCCAGAACCCTCCTGGGCAGCCCCTTCCAGTGCTCCATCACCCTCACCATGAAGAAGTTCTTTCTCACATTGGTGCGGAACCTCCTGTGGTCCAACTTGTGACCATTGCCCCTTGTCCTGTCCCCACAGTCCACTGATAAGAGGTTGGCCATTTCCCTTTGTCTCCCACACTTCAGATATTGATAAACATTGATGAGATCCTCTCTCAGTCTTCTCTTTCCAAGACTGAACAGCCCCAGCTCACTCAGCCTTCCCCATAGGAAAGATGCTCCAGGCCCTCCATCATCTTTGTGGCCTCTGCTGGACTCTCTCCAAGAGATCCCTGTCTGTTTTGTACTGGGGAGCCCAGAACTGGACACAGGACTCCAGGTGAGGCCTGACCAGGGCAGTGCTATAATAGACCCTCAGGAAGGGAGGGTCCTTCAGTCCAGAGTACTCAGTTGTATAGGTGTCATTTGGATTACTCCAGTTTCTGTCTCCACATGGAACAAGTGAATGCTAAAAAGTAAAATGCTACTTATCTCTGCAACTCACATCTGTAATGTATAACTAAAAAAAAAGATTGTTAGTAGTTAGAAAGAATAAGAAAACAGAACATGTGAGAATACAGCTAAACTGGCTGTGATACACAACCATTAAAGAGACCGGCAGAATCATTCATGGAAATAGTAATGTTGTCGTGATGGGACTAAACTGGATGAGAAGCCTGGAGACATTGCTTTGAAGACACCAAACAACATGATTAATTTTGCCTTAAAATGGTCCCTTTCTTATATTTCTTTTGAATCTCATTTAGCATAGTACAGGACATAAATTTAAAATTTTTCTTCAAATGCCTTGGTGAAAGTCTCTAACTTCAGCTCAAGGTGTGTTGGAAAATGCTCTTTCAATCTTTTAGGATGGAAATTCCAGCTAAAATTCTTCTTGTCCTCTCACTTTTGTTAAAGATGAAAATTGTCTGTGGCATTTTGGAGCTCTGTTATACATCTACTAAGTGAGAAGGACTTTATGAGCATAAGGTACAGTTTTTGTTCCTCCATACTGTTGCTTGGCTCTAGAAAGAATTTTCTAGAACTGCTGCTTTCAGCTTCCTATAGAAAATTCACTTCTGTCCCAATGCTCCAAGTCAAATGGACTAAACTGCATCTTGATAACTCATCCTTTGAGGATAGTCTATACATCTGTACTTCCACAATGTGCAAATTTTTCGAGCTATGTGGGCGATTGAACATGACAGAAATCCCATGAAATTGATAACAATTACATTTCACACAATTGTTAAATGCCAATTAATTTCTTCACAATGGATAATTACTATAATTTATATTGAAACATCTGTGAGAAAATAGAAGGCAAAATGAAGCACTGTAGAGCAATTTTGAGAGTTGTAAAATAAATAAGTAGATAAATAGCTCAAATCCTAGGTGCTTAAGCACTGAGCAATGCGCAGGGAGGCTTCAGCATTGAGGACTTCTTCATGGTTTCTGGGTAAGAGATGTGCAAATACAGCACTTGCTGCACAATTCTCAGAGATGAGTTTGAGAAGTATCATTGCTCTGGTTGATTTCATCACATAGTTTTGGCTTTTTGGCCCCTGTATTGTTGCTTGTGCACTTTTTCTTTGATGTCAAAACATGCCTTAATGTGTCAGTGCTGTCTGCTGTACAGCCTTTTGGGTACTTGCTGCTGAAATATCCTGTCACCTGAATCCAGCTCCTGGGAAGCACAGCTGCCAAAGGACTGCTGAGACAGGCTTACACTGCTGCAGAGAGCTGTTCTCCTTGCACACCCTCTCAGAGGCACAGCTCAGTTCCAGGCATTTTGCAGCTAGATTCTCAATGCCAGTTCCCTCAGGTGAGGATGCTTGGGCCACGCGAGGTTTTGGTGTTTCTTCCTGCCCTTTTGATGCATTCTGAGTCTGCCATCAGCCAAACCCTGGAATAGTAACAGTGACTTTTATTTCCTCTCAAACAGTCTGGGAAGGGCCTCACAACTGCATTATCACCAGCTGTTTTCTGCAACACTCGTGTGAAGGCTGTTTGCAGACAGCACAATGAATTGGGTGAGATGTTTGACATCAAAGCCTCCTCTTACTTCAAGTTATATTCACCCTATTGGACTTACCATGGAATGGTGGTGCCGGTGCCCAGATAATTCTCAATTCCCATTGCCATGCTTCAGTCTTCCCCTTGTCTTTGATGGCACAAACTTCTTCCACTGAGTTCTCCATCACGCTGCAAATAGGAGGGACACATATGCGGCGTTAAAAAGCTTTTGCCAGCTCCTAGTCAAGTGCTGAGGAGTAGCTGTGGATGTTCAGTGACTCACATCCACCAGGATGCTGACGTCTCTTAGTTACGTTTGCAGGCCTGTAAACTGTCCAGACATTGGTGCTTTATCATAGCTTTGTGCTCTGTCAGAAGCGCTGCACTGCAAATCTTCTAGCTTACCTAGCATGCAGGACTGTGAATCTTCACCTGTGCGGCTGCAAATCTAGTCAGTATCTCTGAAATTGCTCAGTAGCTCATGCTGGGAGATGATGCAAGAAACATCAGTTGGTCTGAGCGCAAACCAAACCTAGGGGTGAACAGGCACTGAGAAAAATGCAGCAATGCGGACTTTGCTGCAGGTAGATAACACAGGCCTGATCCCAGCAACTGAACGCATTTGCCATCAATTTTAGCTAATAAAATATCTGAAACATCTGTTTGGACGTTCAGTCTGATGAGATGCCTTCCAAAGAGATAGGACCATTGAGAAATGGATCAGAGCTTCTGCCAGTTCAACTAATCCAGGAGAGCTGTGGTGGCTTCCCCAGCGCGCACTAGCTCATTTCCTCATCGAAATGCAACAACCCCCTCATTCTCTCAGGGCACAAGCTGGCAGTGCTCCTTCCTGCTCCTCTGCTGCCTGCAGGGATGAAACGTGAGAACAGCATGTAGCTCTCATGGCTGGTGTTTTGCTCCCTGATGTGATGTGGGGGTCCCTGTCCTCCCAAGTCTAAGACAATGATGGCTTCCAGCCTTGTGTGGCCTACATCACATTTTGCTCTGTCTGTCTCTCTTCTGATAACACAGGCACTGCCTACAACTTGTGCTTAAATGGATGGGAAACCAAATAAAATAATTTTATTTGCCTAACAATTTTATTATCATTATTACTACTACTACTATTATTATGAGTACTATTCAATAGATGAAGAAGAATTAAAGTTGGATTTGACTTACTCATCCTTTTTGGCACCTGAAAGTTTGCAAGAAATCACTTTCATGTGCAAAATACCCTCTGATGGCAAGGGGAATGCACAATGAGTGCAGATGGATGACCATCAGGCTGGGTGTGTTAAAAAAAAAAGAGTTCATTGCGTTTACCTGGGCTCTGTGACTGGGAGCTCTGATTTAAATATACAATAGTAATAATTTTGTCATGTTCAGCAGTGATCACACTGCAGTTTTTGTAAAGTACCCAAAGGGATGCTGAATGTCTGCAGACTCCCTCACCAGCCTGTAAGTTGATTTGGCCCCATATCCACATTGCAGGAGGGGAAAGGGCTCTCAGTCTCTAAGCTTGGATCCATCCAGATGCTTGATTACCCTTTTAAGTGTCTCAACAATGACAATTAAATACCGCTTTTTTGCTTTTCTTTTGGAGGAATACAGTAGTTCTAGTAGAATATTTTGAGAACATAGTGATTCAAATCAGTGTTTCCCATTTCTGAGGAGAAAGGCTTAATATACAGTTTTAAGATGCAGCCTGCATTAATTCCTCCTACAGGCATGGTTTTGCTCTGCGCCCTGTCAACAGGCAGCACTGCAGGAAAGCAGAGCCACCCAGGCCAGAGGCTTTGTGAGCTGAGGACTGGGCTTCTCCTCCAGAGGAAACCTCTTCAGTGTACTGACTGATCCAAAGGTGATGCTAGGAGCACTCCAGGTATGTAAAAAGATTATTTTTCAGTGGAGAAACAGTAGAATTTATTGAAGAGCTTGTTCTGACTGTGTTTGGGATCACGCATGCAGCTCTGCATTCAGACTGGAAAAAGTCTGCAGAAGGATTATTGTGGGGAACGGAAGGAAGAGCATGTCATATCTGAAAATACTAAAGGAGCTTTTCTTGTTTAGATTAGCTAAATGAAGGCTGGAGGGTGTAGAGCTGCTGTCTGTGAAAATGCCTGTGGGATGAATGAGATTGCTTCGAAAAATCCTAAAATTGATGCAAGAACCAAATGTATGCAAACAGGCCATGAGCACATTCAGGCTAGAAATGAGAAGGTGGATCTCCATCGTTACAGAGGTGGAGTCCTGGAAGAGCCTTCCAACCCAAATTCAGCAATTGCTTCCCAAATGGGCCTTGGTGTGGCTATGAAACTTCAGGCCTTGTGGTGGCAGTGGCTGACCTCTGTCTCAGGGAAGTCTGTTACTCTTCTCTACCTGTTTAAAAGTGCTTTTAAGTGGCAGCTGTTCTGCTCTCAAATGAAAAGCAGCCAACATAGAGAAAATGGCATGTAGACAGAGTAGGTATCAGTGGAGTAGCAAGGGGTCCATTAGCCTTTTTTGTATCTGTGTTCAGCAGCTCTCGGAGGTCTCTGCTGAGCTGGCCACTTAATTGTAATACATACACATATTACAGACAAAATTAAAATTACACAGGGAAAGAAAAACAAGTTAGCAAGCGACAAACAGAACCCCAGCGCACTAAATTCTAGTTCTTTGTGCTCACAGTTGGTTGTGCTTCCACAGTCTCCAGGGCTGTGTGTCATGACTCCTCTTGGGAAGTGCAATAGCGAAGCAGCATCTTGTGAATCATGTCATACTGTAAAATATAGCTTTACATTTCATAGAATAGGGATCTGCCGCAAAAGTCTTGTTTGTTCAGGTTTGCTCTTTGTTTCTTCCATTGTCGAGGGGAAGTTAAATATGGGAATATTATTATTTTATATCCATTCACAGACAGGTCTTTTTTCACTAGGGTCCCTGCTAGCAGATGTTCCTTATCTCTTGCCTTGTAGAGGATTGCTATTACCCTCCAGCTGTCCCTGTTTCCCTTCGATTAGGGATCCAGTAGCAGTTACATAAATATAAAGATAATTTTCTTTCACATCTTGTTGCATTTTTTTAAAAGAATTTGCCTGTCTCTCAGGTCTCAAGAACTCTCCACATGGTAAATTTGGCTGGACTTGTGGAGGATGATCAACTCTAGCAAAGGTGACTTTTTCTGTTACCACTACCTCTAACATTTATTGCCTAGTAACTCTTTTCCTGACATTACAAAAGTGACTTGTCTGCTACATTTAGCTTGTTTCTGAGGCTATTTTCAGAATTCCTTCTCTAGTTATTAAGCTAGCAAGACATCCAGTGAGGTTTAAACTGCGGTGCCTTGTTTATGCTGATGGTACCATGGATGAAAAGGAACTTTCTGCTCCTTTCACATTAATGTTGGAACAACGAAGACTGTTTGTGATGTTTATTTTCATCTTTTTTTTTTCTAATTTTTTTTTGGGGGTGGGGGTGTGGAACAGCTTGGACCTGAAGGTGCCCAAAACCTTCAAATATTCTGCTTTTTTGTTCTGATAAATGCACTTGAAAAAATATTTATATATAAAAGAAAACACCCCAAAATTCAAAGCCCATAGAACCTTTCAGAGTTCTCTTCCAGTTCTCTTTTCAAGGCTTTTTCTGTAGCACTTCACCTCCCCAGTGAATCCATATTTTTTAGTAAGATAAGAACATTATCTTACGCCCAAAGCCTGACTGCAGTCAATGAGAGGTTGTAAGTTGACTGCAGTGGGTACTGGATCTAGGTGTCTCTCACAGTTCTCGACAGGTTAAACAAGCCTAGGTAGCTAGAAAGTATTTTCTCACTACTGCATTTTATCCTGAGCATTATTTCATTACACACCTTTTGAGTTAAAAGGGCACTAGAAAATGGTCTGGAAGGTAGCTGATTGTCCAGGATGAATGTAGATGTGGTGTGCCCTCTTTTAATATCCCCACTAAAATGAATTTGGCATGCTTTGTTAGTAAGAAGTCAATGAAATACTTTGTGCATCACAGGAGGTTAAGTGAATGTAATTCCAGTGAACCAAACCAGAGCCTGAAGCGTTAATATACCATAACTGGGCTCATCCATAAAAATCATAATTCTTCATTGCAGCCGTGATGTTCCCGATCCCTAATTTCAGGCTTTTTCTTTATGTATCCTCCTGTAACCGTAAAAATTAGGCTTAATAAATTATGAAGTTCTATAATTAGGCTGGTAATCATCTTTAATTTTTCAGTGGACACTGATCTGTATCAAGCTTACTACCATGACTAAGCATACTTCCTCGCTTCTCAGATTTTTATCCTGCATAATAGACTGTGTGAACGGGGTCCTTTAGCAAGAGCGTGGGAGCAATGTGATCTCTGTCAGCCACAGTGTTCACTTTCCCCTTCCCCAGTGCTAGGGTAAGCTGGGTTCAGGACCCTCTGGCATGCACAAGGCTGCTGGAGTCTGGAGTGTCCTGTGGAGAGGAGGCAAGAAGTGGGCAGAGTAAGTTGTTGAGCAAAATGTGCGGATTAGGAGTCAGTAGGGTGGCATCAAAGGGCATTTTGTTCATGAAACACCTTCTGGCTGATCACTCTGAGCAAATGCAAGTCCTGTATGCTTCCACAGCCGTATTTAGTTACTAGTTGGAGTAACAAAGTGGAATGAGTTTCTAATAGTGCTAGAGGCATTTAGTCTCTCAACACAAAGCTAATTTCATGCGAGTGAGAATGTTCAGATAGCTCCAATAAAAGGAAGACCAGATCTGAAGTGCTTTTTGGCTGCACCATTGACTGCTTTTGCTGTTTGTTAGCAAAGGATCTGCAAGCAGAGAGAGGGTTGCTCTCTTTTGGGGAACACCTGTCAATAATGTTTGGGTGACTCTCATCTATCATAGTGCTCCCAGTGGGTTATCTCAGTCCTTTGCGCCACGTACTTTCAGTGTACAATGGCCCATCTCAGAGATTAACACAGCAATGGCTGTGCTCAGGACAAAGTCCACCTTGCCCAGGTGTCCTGGTTTTGGCTGAGATAGATAGGCTAAATTTTCTTTCTAGTAGATTGTATAGCTCTGTGTTTTGGATTTAATATGAAAGTAGTCTTGATAACACACTGGTGATTTCAGTTGTTGCTAGGTGATTGAAGTGTCTACACTAAGCAAAGAATTTTTCAGCTTCTTGTGCCCTGCCAGGTGCACAAGACACTTAGAGAGCACAGCCAGGAGAGCTGACCCAGACTGGCTAAAGGGATATTCCCAGCCATATGACTGGGGAAGCTTGCTGTGAGTCAGAGCTTGGAAAAAGACTTGGCACTGTGTTGTTACATTTCCTTCTGTATGTGGTGAGCAATTGAATTTGTGCCTTGTTTGTTTGGGGGTTTTAATTGTTGTTATTATTATCCTTATTATCACTATTAAACTGTCTATCTCAACCCATGAAGTTTTTTCCATTGCCATCCCCATGCCTTTGAGGTGGGAGGGGTGAGTGGGTGGCTGCCTGGTGCTCAGTTACCAGCTGGGGTTAAACCATGACACTAGGACACTGTCTATACCAAGGGCCAACAGCGCATGCTGGGATGAAGAAGCTAAGAGTGTTCATTGCCCTAGAGTAATACCTGTGCTCCCAACACACTTTCTGGATGAGAGGTCCCATCTATACTGCTGTGTTTAATGGCTATGAATGGCTGATCATCCTGGAACTTGTCTAAGCCTTCTTCAGAGCAGCTTAACCTTTAAGCCTCAATGATATTCTGGGACAGGGAGTTCCAAGGTTCCATCATGATTATTGAAGAAAAAAAGTGTTTGATTTTTCTTGTTAAGCCAGAGAGGTGAGGTCTGTTATGATTTGTAGCTTATACTTCAGCGTGATGATGAGATCATGGCTACAGACTCTGCTGGAATGCTGCAGAACTGCTGGCTAAGTCTCCTGATCACAGCAGCACAGTGCTGAGAGCTTACCAGCCCCGTGCACAGTGGCATTTCAGGAGCCAGCCCAAACCAGTCTCTTCATGCCCCTCCAATGTCCACAGTCTCTTGTAGCAACTCTGGATGTAGACATATCCCTGTACTCTCTATTCTATGAGCAAGTCAGGCTTTCCTCTTGTGTTAAAGGGGAAAGACTGATCAGACTGCCCAACTGAGAAGAAATCACAATTGCCTGTGGGTAAAAATGGAAAAGAAATTATGTAAGTGAGGCAGCAACAGAGAGTCGATTTCTCTTTTGAAGCCAAATTCACTAAAAGGGAGGCAATGTGAGCCCTTGGTTACTTCTTCATGTCAATCAGATGTAGATATAGAACAGAACGGTCCTTTTCTACCTGCCCNGTTTGTTTGTTTTGTTTTGTTGTTGTTGCAGGCATTGCTGCGTGATTCAGGCTGTTCCCTAGGAGTAAAACTCTGCAATGTACTCCACCTGGGGAAGGATGCAGCTACTTCCCACCTCAGCTGAGCTTTCCTCAGGGAACTTGGTAACATTTTTGGTCTGGAGACTTCCTAGTTTTCAGTTTCACTCCAGATGCAGTTCACGATGTTAGTTTTAAATGTAAAATACTTTGCATCCTTGTGGTGAACCTGCTTCCTGATGTCTGATGTTTTGGGAGTTACAATAACTGGCTTTAGGAATAGATGGAAAAAGAGCTGCTATTTCTGGTGAGGACCTCTTGACCAAAATTTTAACTCTCTTTTGTCTTACCTCAAATGGCTTCTATTATGTCTACTTTTGAATCTCATCTCTTTTTGGTTCTCATGTCTTTTTTTTAGAGATCCTGGGTCTGTATCTGTATTAGGAAATGAAACATACCTGGGACTGTTCCCAGCAAAGGGTGGGTCCTTGTCTATGGCATTAAATTCTCATCCATCCAGCAGAGAGTGGCCGGTTGCTGACTGTATTTCTTAGCCTTGCCATCTCATGTACCCTGCCAGGGAATATTTGGGAGGCTCCTAGACAATGTGGTGCAAAACTATGTTGGGAACCACAGTAACAATTTAACAGTCCAAGTGATTTAGTTCCAGTGATTGGGAGCATTTCCTGGCACTGCTTACTTCATTAATGGAAATGCAATAGGGAAGACTGATTGCCAAAAATTGGCAGAAGAACTAATGATTTTAAGTTGTTTGCAAGGTTTTGCTGAAAATGCTGCTATTTCTGATTATTGACTTGGAGACATTCTGGGACATCTTTTGCACAAACAGACAGCTTTGGATAGTAGCAGTATAATTCCTCAGAGCAAACCAAGTGCTTCTTAGGCACTTTCTCTGGGTTATGATGCTTTTATGTCTGTGACCCTGCCCTGGACACTCAGCCATGTTGTGTCTGGGTCTGACGAGGGGTGCTGAAGTACCAGTAGCACTGGCTAGTTCAGAAAGGCTTTGGAGTGCCTGAAGCAAGAAGGAATCAGCTGGTTCTGTGAAGAAAGGTCCAGGTGACCTGAGGAACTATTTCTGAAGAGTCAGCAAGGTGGAACCAGGCTATGCCTCCACAGCATACAGCCAGCGCTCTTTCTGAGAGCTTAAGTCAGTTAATCTAATACCTAGGCTGTCTGATCAGCATTGGATTTAACCCTAGGATTGAAATTTCAGGAACAACATGACATATATTAAAAAATAGAGGTTAGGACAGACACTATTTCCCTTTCTTTCAGGCATTCATCAGGAATTGTTGTTGTTTAATAAAATTTACCTGGGATTTTGTCCCCTATCATGGAATGTTTCCAGCTCCATTCAGATTTAGAAGAGCAAGTCTCAGGGAGCTCTGACTGTCAAGGGAATGGAGGAAGATGATATAAAAGTAGTTATTTGGATATGCAGGTATTTTGAAAAAGAGAACTTTAAAGATTTTACTGGGAAATAAATAAGCAGCCAGCACAACTCAATGCCTCATACTCCTGACAGCGATCTCTGCCTCCAGCAGCAGATTCCCAGTAGCTTCACATGCAGCAAGTTGTTATATGGTAATAATCCCAAAGTTTATTTTAAAGGGAAATGCCTTAAGCGCAAGAACTGACTTGTTTTGTGGGTTTCATTAGTAACAAATACATTTTTGTTCTATGGTTACGTAAAGTAAAACCTAGAAAATTAGGTTAAAGCCTGACTTTTATCAATCCAGATGTTAAAAAAAAATATGTTACAAAAAATGCCTTTCTCTTCCTTAGACTTGTGGCAGACTGGGGTATGGTCTGTGTTTTAGAAAGCCAGGATGTCTCTCAAGGTTTCATTAATTTGAGGCTTGCTTCATAAAAAAATGATGAGTCTATCTTGGGATCTTGAACACTGTCATACTGATCTTTCCTGAACATCACTGCACCGGTGTCGTGCGTTTCAAACACACATCTGGTTTACTACCACTACAGATTCATAAATTGGGGAAAACAAAGTAATGCTGAGCATGACCTTACTTTTGCTGGCTATAGGTCAGAAGAAACAAGTTATTAGGAAGAACTAAAATGGATCATTCATCTTCCGTATATTGTAGCAGCTCAATATTGTAGCAGGATAAAAAACACTTGCAAATCTCTGGACACAGCTTTAGGAGTTCCAGAGCATATTGGCAATTGAGATAATAACAATGATATTCTGTGATTGATGGCAGATTAAGGAAAATCTTGATTGAGAATTGATGGTTGTCCATTAGTTTCTGTTGTGCTGCATCTGGGCCAGCCTCTGGGATTTGATTTGGCAGCTGGTTTATGAGCCAGAACAGTCAGAGGCAGCCTTAGAATTTTAGCTTTCTGGTGATGATATCTGGTTGAGTGTGACTTTTTTTGGTTTGGTTTGGTTTGGTTCTGGTTTGATGTGTTTTGGTTTTTTTTTGTGGGGTGGGGTTTTTTGTTTGTTTGGTTTGGGTTTTTTGTTTTGTAGTAGGGATTATAGGTTTTCACTGTCCCCAAAGTGTTTGGGAAATTATTTTTTTCTTCCTTTTTTCCTCTCTTTGGTCAGAAAGTTGGCTGATCTGGTAAGAAATTCAAGAGAAGATAATCTAAGGCAAGAGCAAATAGAAAGCCCTTATATTCAGGTGTATTCAAGTGTGGTTTTAGGTCTGGAAATATTCCTCATTCACATGTTTATTTACTGGAGACTGTATGGATCATGCACTGTTTGATGTTACAGATAATCACATGCTGGATGTATGCTCATGACAATACTTTTTCCCTTAGAAGATGCTCAATTGTTTTCAAACAGTATGAAGACAACAATGACCTATAGCCAGTTCTTGCATTAGGGACTGGGGCTGTACAAAACCACCCAGGACAGTGTTCACCGCTCTGAAGGGAGACCAGAATTCAGATGCTCCTTTTAGAGTCTGAGAAATGCAACTACCACAGAGTGATACAGCATCTTTAAGAAAGAGTTTTATTAGTAACTCAGTTTTATCTCTTTTTTTTTTTGAAAGAGGCATAGCTCATCCCATGATGTTAGAACTGCTGTATTTTTAAAAGAAAATGGGGTTTAATTGCAGGTCTCAACCTGAATACACTCAGCTTATCACATGCAGCAAGAATACAGCCTGTGGGAGTAGCGCAGCGGGACTTGAATTGATTTCAAAGCTTCTCTGCACTAGAGTTAAATTTGTGGGACACTTTGGGTGGTTGCCTATCAAAATTCGTGTTTACCATTTCTTCTCTTAGCAGCACTAGAAGTCAAGGGGTGAGGGGTTTGTAATAGATCACTTTGTGTGAGGTTCTTGCCTGCTTGGTCTTTTATCTGCTTTTTTGTGCAGAACATTTTATAAAGGAATGAGAAATTAGATAAACATCACATGGCATTTCAGATCTGCATGTGGAGATTTGTATTCACGCTGTAAAGTGGTAGGTCAGAGACTGCTGTTTACAGCAGTGCCTGATTAGAGGGGAAGACTTTTTCAGAAATCCTCCAACAAAATGGAGCTCTGTGGTACTGTCATCCCTTGAAGCGAGGACTCAGCCCTAATCCTTTCAGACCAAACTGACAGCAATTTACAAAATGCAGCCTTGTTAGCATGATGCTTGCAAAGTTTCTTCTTTCATCTGTTCAGTAAGCTTCAGGTTGTCATTTTTCTGCAACTGGCATTTGATTCTGGGGCTTCAGCTTACATCAGACGCAGCCTTTCAAACACTATGTCTTTAGTCCCCTATCAATGACTTGTAGCTATTGGACATCATTTGAAAATGTGACAGGAACTAGTCCCTCTTCTCAGCTAGATATGATAAATGAGGCAGTGTTAATTAGCTATGGTTTATACTCTACAGCAGTGTCTGAACGCTGCCTTTCTTCATGATGCCTAGAAGTGGCAGAATACAGCCCTGCCTTGAGGGCAGCTTTTGAAGCCTGGTATGGAGATTTAAACACACAGTTGCAGTTGAAGCCAGTAACCCTGAGTTTTCAAACCCTTCTTGTTGCTCTGAAAACCCTCAACAAACCAAACCTAGAAACACCTAGGTTTGATGTGAATAACAGCAGAAATGTTTGGCACTTATGAAGCAGTTAACAGCTACTCATATATTAGTTAATTAATATTTGGAGAAGCCTTATCTTCTTTATAACATGTAAAAAACCAAAAGGAGATAGCACTGCTAGCACAAGGATGGCCCAAGCTGCACACTGATTTCGTCATTTGAAATAAAAAATTTATCAAGAAAGAAAGAGCTGCATTTTGAAGCCTCACATTGACTTCACTCTATCTTGGCTAATGGCCCAAGTGTGACTTGTCTGCATTAGTTACACCCTGTCTGGTTTTGTGTAAGAGACCGTTTTTCTTGACCTCTTCTCAATGACACCATGGAGGAAGGATTACAGCCTGTTCCAGATCACACGAAGGCATACATATATTGGCTTTACATACATATATTTGACAAGCTGTCCTCACAAGTTATTCAGAAATGGCTAGAAAGGGTGGGACTTCCTCAGCTATTAGTTATTGTAAGGTAAAAGTCATGAACTCCTTTAGCGGTAGTATCTGTAGAACTCTTCCAGTAGTAAACATTTTTCTCTAGCAGCACTTTTGTCAGAAAGGTACAATATATTGTCATCATCTTACTGACACAGAACAGAGATACAGGTGTTGAATTTCAACTCCAGATTCAATCATGTTCAGATGTTGGCATGTTTGCAAGGTATGTAAGCTGCTGTAATAGTTGATGGTGATCTAGTCCATGGAACATGGACAGGGATTGTCTTCACCCTAAGGTAGATGCCTAGTGGTTCATCACTAAATGATAGAATGGTTGAGGTTGAAGGGACCTCTAAAGGTCACCCTGTCCAACTTCCCTGCTCAAGCAGGGCCACGTAGAATCAGTTAGCCAGGACCTGTCAGATGGCTTTTGGATATCTTCAATGATGGGTCCTCCACAACCTCCCTGAATCTGTGTCGGTGCTTGGTCAGCCTCAAGTTAAAACTTCTTATTTGTGAATAAGGACCTGTGTCAACCTGGGACTGACTCAGAAAAAGTGTGACAGGTCACATAGGACACTTCAGCTGGCACCTTCTGTTGCTTAGCACAGCATGATGAGGCAACAATGGTCTCCGGGCCAGCTTCGGGAGGTTTGCTTTAGGAATTAGCTTGATCAAGGGCCTTTGCATTGTATGCTACTGAGCAGGGCGGACAAAGCCACAGAATGGTTTTAGGCCAAGCCAAAATTTTAACTCTCTTCTCCAAGAAGCCACTTTTCTTACCACTTTATTCAGCTTACCTTTCTTCCTCTTTATTTAGCTAGAAATGAAATGTAAAAAGGATAACAAAAGTATCACTGTACATGCTCTTTCTGTAATCCAAAGGTTATGTGACTTGGTAGGAGACAGAGAATAAAACATTCATAAGGCACAGAGGCCTAACTCAGGCAATTGGTATCAAATTGTTCAGTAAGACACACGCACAGAGCAGACTGCAAATGCCACAGTATTGACATAACATGCCCGCTGGGCCCGGCAATTGAAATGGCAACCAAGCTATGGAGAGCACACGAGCCCAGAATTTAGAGAGAGAAATGAAAAGAGTCAACCATGAGCAGCTAGTACTCAATAAAGACAAACATTAGAGAGGCTGTTTAGATAAAAGGTAAAAGTGTCTCCATTCCTGAAAGAGAGATGTCTTTATTACATTAGATCTGGAAAGGCACTTTATGATCATTAAGGAGTCTCTTGTTTTCATATAAAAGAGGAAAAATAGAAATAAGCAACAGATCTCTGAATCTTCCTGCAAAATGAGATAAATATGACGAGAAAATACACAGCCATATATATCTTCCTCAGTGGTTCTCGTTTTTGTGTCTAGGCACAAACAAAATTTGATGTGCTAAAACAGGGAGGGAAAGCAGACGGTCAAGATATTTATGTTTCATCTGGACTTGAGTGATGCTAAAAAGTAAGTTGGGAAACCTTTCCTCCCACTGATGGCCAGTAGTAGGACAAGGCACAATGGGTCCAAGCTGGAGCATAGGAAGTTCCACCTTAATATAAGGAGAAACTTTTTCACTGTGAGGGTGACCGAGCACTGGAACAGCACCGTGTGACAGCACAGAAAAGCACCTGACCATTTATCAAATTAAAAGATTAAGTTTTAAATTTTTTCCTCTATTGCATAATATGCTCACTCTGGTTGAAGCTAAATTGTGTTGCTACCTAAATCCAACTAAGAAGCTGGAATTTCTGTGCTAGGTTCCAGATATAAGCAAATCACTTACTGTAAACATGTCGCTTCTGTGCAGCATGTTGAAGGCTTTGCAAACTGATTTTTTAATTTTTTTTTTCTGTGCTGGGGCAATATGAATAAGTGAGTTTAGCAGAACAGTGCTAAGTTGTTTTAATGCTTACTCTGTGATTGTTTCTCTGGAGCAGCAGTTTACAGGTGATGTGAGATGAGGCTCTCACACTGCTCTTTTGGTTGTTTATGTACTGTTGATGTCATTCAGCTAATTTTGTTTACTGCAATAGTGGACCCTATAACTGCAGGAACACAGAGGGTGGTTTCTACACAACCCATGGTCCTTTTTCTAGGTTATGGTGCTTTACAGTGGCTTGGTCTCTGACCAGTGCAGGCAGTAGAGAAAATGCTGAGCTTCTATTGATACAAAGCCATCTCTAGGTTTTTCCATACAGCTGGGTTGCTACAGTTAAGTGAGTACAGATGCTTTAGGCCATCACAAGGTCTGGTTAGTTTAATTTATTGGTAAGCTGAGTGAACCTCTGGCCTGTAACAGAAATATCTGTCTAACAAGGTTTAAATACATGAACTCTTATTACATGTGCTGGTCAGTGCATGGCACACCTAACCTAGCTCTCTCCTTTTGTGCTGTGGAACCAGGCAAGACTTCTCCCGCAGCTTATTTCAGAGCTGGTGTCTCATGTTACCTGTGGTTAGCTCAGTAGGCCAAACTTACATTCAAATATGCAATTACTTACTATGAAGGGCAGCAATAGTAGTAATACAACCAAATAACATCCTTAAAGCCTTGTATTTGTTGTTTAGGACCAGTTAATTTCCAAAAAGAGTATTTTCAGGACAATAAATCACTCTGAATGCATATCTAATCCCCACCCCCTCGATGCATCCTTGTCCTTAGATTGTGGGAAGTCCATTCTGCTCACTCCAGGATGTCTGGCTGACCCCCCAAGACTAGTGTCTATCTTTTGAACTTCTGTCTTCTTTTGAGGTCCAGCTCCTGTCTGGGACAGAAAAAAAGATGAAGTTCTGTGAGGCAAGCCAGAAAAGTCTGGTCTGGCCGAGTCTCACAGCCATTAAGAGTAGCTTTGCTGTTTTAAAATAAAGATATTAAACTGTATTTATACAGTATATTCACAGAATATATTAATGTATTCAAAGAACATAGACACTACAAGATAAAATGTTATTTCCATGACACCAAAGAGCAGGGCCACAGGAAAGTCTCCCTCTCCAAACTCAACGTGCTCCCTCCCCTCTTTCTCCCTGGCCAGGCTTTTGATCCCCAAGCACGAACTGCCGCTGTGCTGCCTCCACCTCTCCTGCCCAGAGGGGCTGGGGAGAAGCTGCTGGAAGGGGTAATTTGCCTGCCATCTTGGCGCGGCAGCGGAGAGGTGCCGCATGCTGCAAAAAAATTGGGGTGTCTTTGGTGCTGACATGAGTTGGACTGAGGCCTTTAGCTGACTCTTGTGCAGTGCAATAGAGAACATCTTTGAATGATGGATGCTTACAGAGTATGAGGTTTTTGTTCAAAACGAAGGCTTCTACCATATGTTCCATAAAGCTACATTGGCTCTTGATTAAATTCGTTTGCCATTAGGTTTCCAATTGGGTTTTTTTCTCCCTTTTTGTTTTGTCATTTGCAGTGTGTACTTGTTTTTTTATGACCCTATTGCACATGTGCTTGAGTGTTCTGGCTTGTGCAGAGACTTTTTTTCTGCAGTTGCTTCTGTAATTCTTCTTTACAGAACTGCAAGCTCACATTAACATCAACGAGCATCCTGACATATTTGCGTTTTGTGATTTAAATACGAATGAACAGATCCTTTTACTGGTGTGCTTGGAGATGGTGGTGAGGGGCGCGGTACAGCAGCCTGGATGATCCAGATTTGTTATGACAAACTTCCTAAATTATTGAGTCCATCTTGCTCTATGCTAATTGGATATCTCTGTTTGGTGATAAAACCAGACCTGGCAGAAAATGGGGACTTAATTAACTTTCATGAAATATTTAGACAATAATAGACCTATGAACAATTAGTAACCTGGATTTACACTGCACAAGTCCTACAATCTCATTTATTTTTAAGTAGTTGTAACATTAGTGAATAAATGAGCAATAAATGCAATATATTTGGATTTAAATAATTTCATGCAGTATGTTCTGGATTTTTGCAGTTAAAAATAGTTTGAATTATCTTTATTATGAAGATGATGGCATAATATGGAAATAAAAATGTGTGGCCTAATGAATCAAAATGGATTAAGTTATTGAGAAGCTTGTACAGGATTTTATTTGATCCAATTTCATTGAATATTTTCGTTAATGATCTTGAAGAGGGAGGAAGCTGCATGATAATGAAAGCAGCAGTGTTATTGAGATCAGAGAATAAATGCAGATAATAAATTCTACAAAGGGATTTAGACCTACTACAAATTTGCACAGAGAATAATAAATTAAAATAAATCTTAAAAGATGCTAAGCAGTAAATATGAGGGCCAGGGATATGCAAGAGAAGAAACCGTGTATATTTTGAAGAGAATTCAGGAAAGGACAAAAGTGGCTTGATTGCTATAGAAATGAGTGCCAAGAAAAGATTAAAAGGACAATTCACCTGTCTTGCTTTGTGATGGGGAGAGCTGGGGTCAAGGCTTTTACATTCTTATGTGCTGGTTCACGTGAAATCTGTGTCAGAGTTCAGAAAGGAGCTTTACCCGGATAATGTGATCACTGTGCATCTCTCCTGCTGACACATTTCTGCAAACTGGCTCTGCTCGAATGCTCCAGAGGAATTGCACTTTAGTACAAGCCTTGCATGTGAGGTGTCTTGGGAGGGAGAGCAGCCATTTGTCAGGGAAGGTTTGAAAGGCGTGAGCTGAAAAGATCAAAAGCAACACCGACCTGTGACACCAAATTCCAGTCTGGCAGAATCGGCAGAGCTGTTTCAAGAGCAATAGGGAGCAAACAAGAGTGAGATTCAAACTAGAACTGCAAATCTGAATGCTTCATAACTGTTTGGATTCATGTTCAGGTCTTGTCCTCAGTTTCATTGTAATGAAAAAAAATACACACTGGATGTGAACACCTCCTAAGTGGTGGTGAGGATTGCTTCTTGATACCCCCCCACTTACAGTCCCAGGCTCCCTCTAACTGAGCAGTGCTAGGTTTTATCCTTT
>VXBZ01004951.1:0-14555 GCA_013399135.1 Heliornis fulica | reverse complement strand
TTTTTTTTTTTTTTTTTTGTGTCGTCACCCAGTTCTCTCCCACCTTTCGAGTTGACCAAGGTCAGCTCAGCAGAAAGACAAATCTGCTCTTCAGGAGCACACTGCTGATGTGGCACTGTAGTATGTTAACTCTGGGCCTGATCTGGACCACAAATGAGCATTAGTAGGGGAGAAAAACAGAAGCAAGCGCTTTTTTCTACCATGTATCAGCAGAATGTCATTGCATGTTCTTTTTTTTTTTTTTTTTCACTTGGGTTTCAAAAACCAATGAAGTAGGAAATTTCTGTCATTACTGCAATCAAGATATGGTGACAAGCTGGTGTCATTGGTTTGCATCTCCTTTTACCCATCACTCTACAGACATGATACCATGTCTGCCCAGTCTCAGCATGCTGCTGTTCAGCTCCAGAAGGTACCAGGCAACTGTAGCTGGGGACAGCCTCAGAGCTGCTCCAAGTTCCCACCAGTACAGTGGTGATGTCTGTTTGCTGTGCCCAAAGATGTGTGGCATTTGGATTCATATTCATCTTTAAAAGCCTTGTTTTAAATAGAAGTAAAAAATTATTACAGCATGAATTATAGTAGCCACCTCATCTTTGTGTGGTCAGGGAGAAAAAAGGAGGGGAGAGGAGGAACTGGTGTCAGTTTTTCAGGTCCTGACCCCATTACCTGAGTTTGGCAGGTACTGTCTGACCTGTTTCGGTGCCTGCTATGAGCTTGAAGTTCAAAGCCAGAGGCTGCCTTGTGTAGCTGCTGGCAACCTGTGGTTCAAGCATGGGCAGCAAGTGTCCCCGCTGACCCAGGGAAGAGCTAGGGCCTGGCCATACTGGCTGAGGCACAGATGCAATTTCTTGTCACTCTTTTGAACCCAGATGCCAGTGTCTATTTTAGGCTCTGTAATGGTTGGATGAAATGCAACCCTTTGTTTCTGTTCTTCTGACAAATTAAGGCAATAGTCTTGCTTGTCCCTAGGCTGGGGGTTGTCCTCTGCTGCTTCCCAGAGTGAGTCCCGTACTCATTAGGAACAGTATATATAATGGTAATAAAAAGCTTGATATAAGTACTTGCAGTATGCCCTACATAAAAGACTTTTTTACAGTATTTTATTTCATCTTGGGAGAACTGTGTCTCTCAGAAAGTAGCTCAGAGATTGACTGTGCATTAAAGCCTCATGCCCTGCTGTCATTGCACGTAAATCTAATTAAATTAAAGGTTCAGATTAACCAATACAAAGGTCTTCTCTGTAGGACTCAGTCCCACGCTTTCTGTTGTATCTCATTCCATCAATTTATTCAGTGTCATGTCTCATTACTCTGCATCACTCACTACACTTGGAACAATGAGACGCAAATCGTTCCTGCAGTGCCCTGGCACTACCACATCAAACAGCACTTGAGGGCATCAGCAGCTCACTCCCAGGACTGTAATGGCACCTCTGCAAAAAAATTCAGATCAGAATTTTTTGCTGGGGCTACGTGAGAGAATTTGCTAACACACTTCTCCAGGAAAGCATTTACCGCAGGACAGAACTGGAAGCGTGAGCATCGTCAGATGCTTTTTTTCTCTGTAATAAGCTTAGAGAGATAAAACTTTACTGCTCTGGAAAATTCTCTGTGCTCTCACTTTCACAATGTTTTACCCTGTCTGAAAATTGCCATTATGGGGAATGGACATTGAATATGTACGCTTTGTAACAACAACAATTGCTGGTTATTTTCATACAACTCTTGGGAACCCTCCAATTTCTGTTAGTTTTGAGCTGGACTGAGAGGAGACGAACATTCCTGCTTTTCCATCCATTTACATGATCGCATCAGCATATTTGCTGTGTTTACTTTGTTCCATTTTTTTACTCACTAGTGTATTGTGCTATCAATGGCATACTGGTCTGGACCTTCTGTTCTTTAAGCAGACTTCCAGTTCTTTCATTACACAGTTTGTCAGTAGCTCTTGTGCACAAGGTTTATGCACGCAGACAAAGCTGGTAACCAGAATGTTTCAGCTCTTCCCATTCACTCTGCTTTACAAGTTCCTCTAACAATGTCTGCTTAGATGTGTATGATAAGAAAGTCCTATAAGGTCACCTGTGCACATTAAGAGTGAGAGAGAGAAGCTATGATTTATATTCTTAAGTGTATAGATAAACATCTGAATTGCTATCTGAAAATGGGTAAGAAAGATCATGTGTGCAAAAGCAAGCTGTGAAAAAGCTGATAAGCTGCAGTTTCACAATAAATAAATTAATCAATAAATCTGCCCTAACTGCATCGCAATTTAAATATGAGTCAAAATATTATGTTTCTGTTGAAACCACAACAAAATAGCATGCACCAAACAATGATATGAGCAGAATGCTGTAGGGCATAGAAAGCAAAGCTGTGCCTCCTTGAGGCTGTTGTAGCATTGTGTCTTTTTTCAGGCCTACAAGTTCAAGGCAGACAGCTGGAAAGAAGTCAAGAGAGAAGCACAAAAATGCCTGAAACCTAAAACTGTGGACTTGCAGGGAAAGCTGAAAGAACTGGTTTGGACAGAAGGAGTTAGAGAAGTTACTGAAGTGAGACACAATAATCTTCAAATATGTAAAAGAGAACTGCACAGAAGGCAGTGAAATGTTCTCCATATCCATTACAAAGATGAAGTAATTGGCTTAAATTCCCCAAGGGAGATTTAACTTAAACATTGGGCATGTTGCCTACCAGCATGTCCAGCTGAGCTCTGAGGCAGACTGCTGGGGAGCTTGGGGTTTCTTCATCACTGGAGACTTTTAAGAACAGACAATCATATGCCAGGCTGGCACCGGCAGAGCCAATCCTACCTCGTGCATCATGATGAGCTAGATGACCTCTAAACCTCTTCCAGCCTGGTTATTGCCAGTCCCAAGAAAAGTTCTGAAAATGTTTGCTGCTGCCTAATGAGGGCAGTGGTGAAAAACCAATCCTTGGTGGTGATTTGTTTAGGATACTTTCACTGCAAAAGCTAGCAACTTGTACTTTCAGGTTTTCACTTGTACTTCTGCTGGTGAGGAAGAAAGAGAGTGAAGGTAGAGGATAGACTACAGTTTATTTAGTTGTATAATCTCTGAGTTACCCTGTCTAGCTAAAACCTGTAAAAATGTCAATGCAGGTTCCAACTCTGTCATTCTCTCAATCAGAAATTAAACTCTCTCCTGCCAGCTGGGTCCCTTCCTTTTGATTGATACAACAATACTGAGCTGTTCATCATTTTTCTTTGCTCGTCAGCCCAGAGAAGCACCTCATTGAAATTCTTTGGGGTGGTTATTTTGCAAGAAGTGCTATAGAATTGCAAATCATTGTTGCTAGTTAATGAAATACCTCTCAGCAAGTAACAGTATCTTTTGGCTACCCAATATCTTTTCTGTTGCTTCATTTTATTTCCAGTAATTCTTTAAAAAATTGAGGTTTTTTACAGTTCTTTTCATTTCTGATGACTTCTTAGTACATTTTTCTGTTGTTTGCCAGGTGCTGGAGCTGACTAAATTTTTTTTTTATTGGGAATATATAATCTGATGAATATGCCAGCTTCTATTTGAAAATAGGTTTGAATCAATAGGGATTTCTGCAAATACAGCTGGTATTCATAAGTGGTTGCTAAATAGTTTAGAGGAACCTGCTGCTGAAGGATGTCTGGTAAATCTCAACAATTCATTATTCAGATAGTGTAACTGAACTGTCAAGCCACAGTGTTTCTATTCCCTGGCTAGCAAATTGAATGTTTTTAAACAGGTAAATGGTGAATAATAAATAATGAGTAAGAGTCTTGTGTGCAGGAAAACACTTCTGCATAAAGTGAAAGACAATGACTTCCATTCTATGATCCCATTTGTGTGCACATTTGCAAACATACATGTACATTCATGCCTATAGAAGCGCTTTTACATTGTGGTGCCAGCTGCTCTGGTTTTGATTCAAAGTCAGGGGAGAGGACCCATCTCCACAGATCTCTTTGGATTCCTTCCTGCTCTTTCCAGGCTTCTGAGGGGCTGAAGAAGCAGAGGTGCCCGTGGCAGCCTTTACAGCACATCAGCCCTTCTCCTACCATGGGCAAATTTGCCAAATGGGCACCATGGCTGCTTCAGAGCCTGCAAAAAGTGTTCATGCTGGTTTGAGACTTGGTTCATGCTGGTTTGAGACATTTCAAGCCATATTGCTCAAGACATCTGCATGAGCTCAGCAAATGCGACTTGGGGCCGCCGGTAGCAGCGGCTGATCCCACAAGGGCCACCAGTGCCTACCCTGCAGTGATGGGGAATGCTAGTGGCAGAACCTCTGAGCCTGTTTTCGGTGGCTGGGGGACTGCAAGGGATACATTCTACAGAGTATCTTGGCAATGCAAAAGCTGAGGTTTGCTTGAGTGATCCTTGCCAACTCTTGCAAGAAAGCAGCCAGCAAAACTTAGATCAGCACTTGCTAGTCAAAATCCATTTGCCCACGACATTGATTTTGTGTAAGTACCAGTGATATTCCAGCTATGCTTTTAGAAAACTCCTTGTCCCACTGCTAACTGCACACAGGATGCTGCTCCACTCAGTATCTATTACCTCCTGCTGTCACTTCTTCCTCAGCATCTTGTAGTTTCCCAGTACTTAGACTTTGGTTTTGATTGATGTAACCAAAACATGTGAGTCTTTTTATTCTGATTTCTAACACAGTCTGCATTTCTACACTAGTATTTGTAATATTTCTATTACAAGGAATCATTGTCCTTTCTGTCTAGGAGATGCAGGAATCTTTGTCTTTACCACAGTGCAAAAACTTCAATTTTCTTACTGTCCAAACCATTGATTTTCCATGATTCATATCCTCTACTTGTTATGGAAAAAAATGAGGCTTTCAGTACCTTTGCATATTTTGAGTTACTGCAGGTTTTCCCATATTTTCATGCAGGAAGACAGGGTTCCTTCATTGTCTCCTAGTTTCTCTGGGCCAGCTTCCTTACTGAGATAACGATAACTTCTGTTTCTGGATTACTGAATCAAAGTATAGCCCTTACCTTTTGTCTATTATTACATTTGTTTTTATCTTTGCTTTAATTACTGAGTTATTTGTTTTACCACATTTTTAAATAGCTCATATTTCTCAGTGACGTTTTGTACTGACTATAGCATTGCACTATTTGAACAAGCACACAGAAAATAACCTGCCATTGGTGAAACTGAAGGTCAGTTAGGATGTTCTGCCACAGAAAATCAAATTCTCCCTTGGCAAGCTTTGCAATATTATGAGAATATTGGGAGATGTTTGCTTTTGCCCTAGAATTGGTGAAATGAAAAGTTGGCCATGTTCTACCTTTCTCTGCCCATCAAAAAGTGCCAGCATCAGCGAGGCTGACCCTAATTGTTAATCTTGACTGTGTAAATATCCTTGATGTTTATTTTTGAAAAGCTGAATATTTTCTAGTGAGACCAGTGAGGTACCAGGCATGGAAGAACACCTCTCATTACCCCAGGTAAATGTTCTGTTACTGTGATCCACCTGGCTATCCCAGGGTAGTGGCTAGAGCTGTCCCTGTGAGTGGAACCGATGATTTGAATCTCTTAGACACAAAAAGACATGGTCTTTTGGTTGTGTTTGTTTTTTTAACTAATTGCTCAGTTGTTTTCCCATAGGGAATCTCATTATTGTCTTCGTTTAGTTTGAGGCTGTAGGTTGTAATACCTGATCTCCCATAAGTGCCTCACTCTGTATGCAAGAATGGAATCTCTCCTCTGGAAAGAAGAGAAATATCAGACCTGCTCCTCTGCAGTATTCCCCTTTGGTGCATTTAGCCACCCCACATATCAGGTCCTGGCTCATGCGAGTCCCCTGGAGTCTCTTCAACCTCCTCCATTGATGCTTGGAAACACAGGGCCATTTGCCACTCCTGACTGCAGATCTCTCATATTTAGGTGACGTGGAGAAGAATGTGGCAGTGCCGAAGCCATTCTTCAGGTACAGCTCTTAGTGCTTATGTGAGTTAATTATTCAGATCTTTTTTTTCCCCATACAACTTAAAATGTATTATATCTTATAGTTTTGTGTCCATATTAATCTGTTCATGTTCAGCTTCTACTTTACATCCATTTCCTCAAACCCAGTATGAAGTGCAGGCAACTTTCTCCCACTGAATTACAAGTGTTGCTATGTCATAACAGCTTATCAGAATGATTTGGATTTTTTTTAATGTTGTTTTATGGCTGTTTTCTGCAAGCGGCTTAGGTGAACTTGAATGGAAGTAAGCTCTTAAATCTTGTATATGACTCTTGGAAATAAAACTGTAATTACCAAATTGGGAAAAAATGGCAAATTGCTTAAATTGCTCTCACTGATGACTTTCTCTCACTGATGTCATGCTCTCAGCATAAAATAACCTGCTCTGAGGGAACCCTTAGCCTTGCTGGAACATAGCTCCCCTGGTGAACTGGGCTGTCAGCACCAGAAACACAGAACTAATGAATGAAAGTAGCTGAATGCTAGGTGGCCATGGTTGCACACTTAGTTGCTGTCATATCACCTGACTTAGTCATGAAACAAATGTCCTTTAAATCAGATGCCTGAATCAAGGCACTTACTGCTTGATTTTCATCCATAGGCTTGCAGTTTGAGCACCCTGATAGATGAAAACTATATTTATTTTAGGAAATAAAGGGGAAGAAGTTCACATTATGACAAGGCTTTTAGGTGAGAAGGGAAAGGTGATGTGCCATCTGCAGTGAGAATGCTGTGTTTATTAAGTTGGCCACTTTGATTGCACTCTGTAAATACAAAGTTGGGGCTCTAGTGACTAGACCGTGCTTTTTATTCACTTTTGGTGGAAGATATTGGTGAATAAAGCAAGCAAGCAGCTCAAATCATAGGACCAGGCAGCTGAATATGGATGTACTTGTTTCTGTGGGTGAGCTGGTGGGCTCTACTCAATACCTTCAGCTTGTGGCTATTACCTGTGCTTTACAGACAGGAAGCACATAATTTCTGCCTTTGGTAGGGAATTTGTTTTATTTTGCTTCTTCTGTCAATTAGGATTTTGACTTTCATGTGCTGGGAAATTGTGTGTTCAAGTATTTCCTAGAAAAGTTTCTCTGCTCTGGGTTGAAACACAGTTCTTAACACTTGGGGAAATTGTAGCACTTTAAGCTATTCGGCTTAGATTTCTCCCTGTAATGTGCTAAACAATAGCCAAGAAAACACAATCACTGCTTTTCCTTCATGCTTTTCGTTTCCTAGCTATCCAGGCTTTGCCAAGCTCAGTGCACATGGCTGTATTTAATCTAAATACAATGCAAATGTGGATGCACATAAAAGATCAGCAGACTTAATTAGGTTCAGAATGCTGGGAGAGCCACTGGTAAGGTTCTCACCGGTCTGATACTCCCTGTCAGCATTTCCTTCCCACTCTGCTGGGTCTGTAAGCTCTGGATGACATCTGACTCAAGCACTCCTTTAATTTATAACACTGACAATTAAATGGCAGTTCTCCAGCCTCTGCCTGAGGGGACAGAGCTATAATAGGCTTTAGAGGTAAAGCTACTATATTGCATGATGAATTTTGTATAAAACACTAATGTTAACACATTGATGCCCTTCAGCAAATATAGTTATTCAATAAGTTAAACCTTTTTATGATATTCTCCTTGACATTTAATAGAATACTTTAATAAGCTAATGTACCTATGCAGATCTTTTCTGCCATCATCCAAAGTAGCTCTAATTTGTAGGTATTATTTTCTCTGTTTGTGATGAACTAATAAAATTAATTGATCAAAGGCTCCAAACACATTGGAGGTTTGAATAGTTCTTTGATTTCTGTAATCACTTATTTTAATGGCTGACAAACCAGAGCTGAAAAAACATTTGGTTTTAGTGCAGAGACTAGTGATTAAACAACTGTTTTGTTGGTACTTTGAACAGTGGTCGCTGTTGTTCTTTATGCATCTGTAGCTTAGCTAATTCACTGGGACCAATTCACCCACTACTCTGAAAGTCCTTTAGAATTTAGTAGACTGAAACAGTTTGGCTGTACAGAATTGTTATATGATTCTGTACACTGGAAGAAGAGTGTAAGACAGAGGGATACTCCTATGTTAGTATGGCAAGATCTGCCAAGCCGCTAAACAGAAAGTGAACCTTGGTGCAAAACTTCATATATTTATTTGAGAGGAGGGCTGGAGGTGTGTGAGGAAAGCTCCAGTTGGGGCCTCATTATTTATTGCTTTATTCAGATAAGAACATGACCAAATAGTAGTGTTTGGTAAAGAGATGCCACCCCTGTTTGTGTGACGGACTGCAAGCTATTGTTCCTGCCCCATGGTTCCGTGCAGGAGAGGAAAGGTTTAGATTCCCCATGTGAGCTCTGTCTCTAGTGTTTGCATCAGACAGGCACTGCATATTACTTCCCTGCTTTCGTCTAAGCCATTTCTGCCTAGCAGTCAGATTGCAACTTGCTTTTCATTGTATAGTGGGTCACTGGATTGCACTGCAGTGATGGAGCCTGGAGTCTATGCTGGTTGCTTTTGAAAGACATCAGCTCTAAAATGGGTGTTACCTACCTCAGGTAGCTCAGAAATGCTCATTACAGCATCACTGTCATGTGTCAATAGGTGGGGTATGCAATCTCCAGGAGGCTCTGTCCCCCAGCACCACTGTGTTCTGTAATAGGGAATATTGATGAGATTGAATTGTACTTTAAAATAGCTGAAGGCAAGCATCAGAAGAGAGTTATGTTTTTTTCCTCTGAGCTTTTCAAGTCCTTTGATCTGGCATTTAGCTGGCAGAATGTCCTTGGCAGGGTCAGAGGGGCTTCTTTTAAGACACTGGACTCTTGCAGTCTCACTATGTTTGCAGATGGAATTGGCTGGTGTGTGGTGTGACTGATGTTTCTTTGGCCTCTTTCTGTTTCATTCCTGCACACTTCACTTCAAGCACACTACCTTTTTCCTGTTTAATTATAATGCATTGAACATCTCCTGTGCCAGCCCTGCACCACACCTGCATAAAGCCACTGCCCTGGGAAGGGGCCAACACCTTTAATGAAAAACTTTCTTGTCAGGGTGTCTGAAGGGAGCTCTGTTTCATCCTGAGATCCAGCTTCCCCTGCTAGATTTCAGCCACAGTAACTCCAGTTTGAGCTATGCACATGGAATCAGGGCCAAATGATCTTTCCCAGCATTTATTAGTTTCTGTTCTATTTTTAACTACTGATTTTTGCAATCAAATCCCACACGTTGTCTTTTGTCCAGTCAGCACTGCCCCACAATCAAGCCTTTCATTAAAATTCATTGTTGCAATGCCAAAAGATGACATATAGTTCTTTATCTGAAGTCAAACATGTTGGCGATATAACCACCCTGGTCAAATTAATTCTTTCTTTTGGGGACAGGGGGAATGGGTGCCAACATTTTAAGTCTATTTCAATTTGATTTAATTGGATGTATAATTATTTTTCTACAACTAATCAATTCCTCTACTATAATGGCAATTATTAAATAATGGAAAGACTGTTTAGAAATTTTGAAAAGCGAGATTTTCTTAAGATTTTGTTAAAGAAAAATCTCTATTTTGATTTATTTTCAATTCACCCCAAATGATTTTTTTCCCAGTGCCCTGAGTGAAAGGGCAAAATGCACAAGGGCCATTGGCAAAAATAAATAACTTCAGAGTGATTCATAGCATCCAGGGAAAAGCATATTCCTGTCTGATTCAAACATTCCCCAATGTCTTTTTGTTCCCGAGTACACATGGCTCTGTGTGGCTGTGACTATATGGCACTGAGAGGAAAAACTTGTGGACTTTATCAGCGCTGGTTAGAGGAGGAGGTGGATAAGCCAGAGGGAAATGCTTGACACCAGTTTCAGACAATTAAAGGCTCTGCAATCATAAGTAATCTCCATGGAGCCACAAAACCTGTTAGATCATAAGAGTACAATGTGGTGGTCTCATTTCTTGGACTGTTGCTTTTGTGCCCAGACAGCTTTGAGCACAGACCTCAAGTTTTGATGGCCCAACCAGGAAAAAAACAACTAAAAATTGTCAATAAAAGCCTAAAGAGTTGGTGTTCAATATTTCACATGGTCCAGTAGCATCCCACCCATCTAAACAGGGAAGCTGACACCTCTTGGGGCTGCAGTGGCAGAGTGGCTCAGACCAAATACTTTGCATTCTTCACATTTGCTTTGTGATCAAGATTTGTCATATATATGTTTACATGACAGTAGAGATCCTGGGTTGCCTTGTCAGCCCAGGAACTTCCCATAGGTGGGTATGACCAACCAGGCAATTGAAGGGGTGCAGAAGACGTGGCAAGGAATAAGACAGCACAGAATCAGCTGTCCATTTACACGGACCCAGAGCAGAAGAACTACAAAGAAGATCTGATAATTTATTTGCAGCCTCAGATTAGCTATCATGCAGCTCAGAGATTCTACATATCCCTGGTGTGAAGTTGGGTTTAGGTAAGTCATATTGTATCAATCGGTCCTCTTGTGAAAAGAACCCAACTGACTGAACAGGAGGATGTTAAAAGACTTTGGTCTGTTGCCGTCAGAATACAAGGGAGGCCCAGGAAAGAAAATATCAGGCGATATGAAGAGAGGTCATGCTGGTGTTTCCTGTGTGATAATAACAATGGTCCAGATCACAATCCTGACAGCACCATCTCTAATTGACGTGGAATATAAATCTTGCCCATACAAGTTGTGTCACAGCCAGCAGCTAAACTCAGAGCTTCCACCTCCATGACTTGACCACCCTGAAATCCATTTGTTAAAAGCTAGATCCCAGTCTGCATTTTTTCAGCCACAAAATGGCATTATTTTCCTCATTTCCCCATGGATGCTGTGCTTCCAAATGTATCCCAACAAAAGAGCAATTAACATCAGCACAAACTGACTAATACATGCCGAAAATTGCCAGAAGGATAACCTGCATCCAAATGGGTAGATAATAAACCTGTCACCATGGTAATCCTGAGCTCAAACAAGAGTTTTCTTATTCACAGTCATGAAGACTAGAAAGCTTTAAAAGACACGTCATCTGCATGGCAGAACAGAAAGAGAAAAGAGCAGTTAAATGAAGTTCTGTCTGTGGAGCAGAGAAGCCGGTTATCCATAACAATCTCATTGCCTGCAAGATGCCAAAGCAGGATTTGTGATGGTGTGAAATAATAATGAACAAGATGGGAGTGAAGGCAGAGTCTGGAGAAGACAAATCCTGCCATTAGACTGTGACTACCGAGTGGAACTGAGGAAAAAATGAACAGAAGAGAAAGAATCATCTGCAAAGCCAGAGCAAACAATTGCCACAAACAGCTGCAAATACTGGAAATGAACTACAGAACAATTACTGAAGTAAATTAAGTGACAGTCAAAATTCATATCTATGGTCTGAGAGCTTTTCCTGATAAGGAATGGGAGGAAAAAACTTAGAAATAAAGAAAGTTGAACTTCTCATTTGAACACGTTCAAGTACAGGGCCTAGGTGTTTCCTTAGAGCTTTGTATATGGATTTGACTGGATTCGGCCTCTTCCCTGGTCACCAACCAACCCTGCTGCTCCGTGAAGTGGTGAGGCATTTGGGCTGGGGAACTGTGCAGATGTTTCACACTTCTGTCAATTCTCTTCTCTACAGGTTTAAAATGGAAATGTGAAAATGAAGGAGATGTTTATGAACAGTATGGTCTTGTGTCAGATGGGTGCCCCAATGGCTACCTTCAGGCTCTGGTTATGGTGGAATCTCCAGCCATTTTGGCTGACTAGCATGCCCTTGGGCCCCAAAAACCTCTGCTAGTGAGTGTACATCTCAAAGGACCCTCACATGTTGACAGTTTCTTCTGGTTTCAGCACAAATTGAACCAACATTAAAATAATTATTCCAATAAATGCTTCATACTTTGTGTCCTATATCAAGGGAATTTGGTTAGTTGATTTAAACAGTTTTGATCCCAACAAAATGTGTTCTTTAGACATCCCTAGCCCAGGCTATGGATCAGCTTGCAGCATCTATAGGGAGGTGTGGTTAGGATACCCATCCAGCTGCATAGTGCAAAGCAGGATCCCGTTGGCTGTCAGAGGGGCTTGAGCTCTGTGATATGACATGGTCCCTTGCCTGATCACACCGAGGGAGCATTCTGGGAAGCTGCAGTCTCTATTTTTGTGCTCTCCCCATGCCTTGTGAGAATTTGTTTTGGACACATGCTTCTTCCCCGTGCCCAAACCTTTATTTCAGGTTTCCATGTGAAGGAAAAATTGGGTTCAAAATAGCAGCCCACCTCCCGAGGAATTAATCTGACCAAAACCAAGACACCATCATGGCACAGACCTATGCTGTCTCCCCATTAGTTTCCCAGTGTTTACAGTGTTTGGCTTGACCTATGCTATAAATCCTAAATGGCCTGAGGGCTGCTTACCAGCAGTGCCTCTTTCCATGTGCCGCCTGTAGAAGAAGCACTCCCCACAAGGTCTTCATGCTATTAATCTCTCCTCAAGAGAAATTAAGAAGACGTAAAGCCTTTCCTGTCTCTAATCCTTTTGTTGTCTTTCTGTCATTCAATTCACTTTCCATGTGATTTTTGAGCTAGAGGTGACCAGATTTGGAGTAGTATATAATGAAAAGAGCGTTGGTTTGTTTTGTGGGGTTAGCTTACAGAGGCTGTAGAGCACATGTGTTATTTTCAGAGATGGTCAGAACTGCAAAAACAAATTTTAAAAGTCTGCCTGAAGTAATCATAACACTTTTTTCCTAATGTTGCAGCCAGGCCATTAACAACCTAGGAATCACCCCTCCCTTGTGTCTCAGATGATTTGAAATATGATAGAAAACAAGCTTCCAGTACTGCTAATAGTGCATAACATTTTAACAGCTGCTGTGTTTCATCATAAATCTCTGTATTGGGGGGAACAAGATAAGAGTCAATGTACACATGTGCAATGAAATCACATGAACACTGCTTTTAAAATATTGCGAGAGTTAAAGATGTGAAATGTGCAGTGGATTAAAAAAATAGCTATTGTGGCTTTTAGAAATTACTTTGCAAAGCAATATTTCAGTTTTGCTTTTGAGAATTTGCTGTGCAGAGTAGGGACAGGAAAGTCTGTGAGGACCTTCTGGCTCCTGCCAGTGAGCTATGACCTGCTCATCCAAACCAAGCAACCACCCATCAGTGTCAGAGACAAGGAGGAATCATGCAAACCCAGTGACAGTGGTCAGGAAAGTGAAAATGCTGAAGATGGTCTGGCCATAGCGAGAGGGAGCATTGATCCCCAGCACTGGGCATCTGTCTCCAGCTTGGCCAGAACTGAGAGGGTTTTGCTTTTCTTCTGCAGTGTCGCTGATTGCAGTGGGACTATGCCAGCCTTCACTTTGGTCATGTTCCACACTGCAGACTACGGACAGTGATATTTACCTGGTCTAGTTGTTTTATGGAGACAAAACATTGAACCCTATCCTTCCCAAGTCAATCAGTAGTCCTCCCACTGGTTTTGAAAGGGGTTATGTTGAGTCCTGATCAACCAGTGTCTGTGGTGCATGCTGAAGAGGAAAACCAGAGTTCTTCAAGTTTATTTGCTTTTGTTGTATTACCCCAAGGAACCACAGTGTAGAATCAGTTCCTTTCCAAACCATGCTGGAGTTAGAAATGTAATTACAGTTGCCTTCAGTACAGAAAACTTCTAAAAGCTTTTGCATTTCTGGGAACAATGGTCTGTATATCTCTCTAGGCTGATGATTAATGCATCTCCTTCTATGCCCCCGTCACTTGATGCAGTCATCTCTCTTTCCTGGAATAAGTGTGTGCTTAACCCTGTGCATAAAAGAGCGTAAAGCCTGGGCAGACCTCATCTGCCAGGAACTGCAGAGGGCACCTCCAGGCTGCTCAAACACCTGAAGAGAACTTCCTCAAAACCCCTCACTTCTAGGGTAACGCTACGGTTCTTCCTTTTTTTATTTTCTTAGAGAATTTGACTAAGGGTGGGACATATATTGTCCCTGTCCGAGGAAATCTCAGAACTGAGAGGCACTTGAGCTTTGCTGTGCCTGAAGAAGTATGGTTTTGAATGCATAAGGAAACTGATTTTCTTGATGACTGGTTTTTCTCGGAAAAAATTCAAGACAAGCCCCATGAAATTCTCAGTATTTTGTGTATCTAATCAGTAGCAAGAAGTTTCTCACATTCCTCAGTTGTCGAGGCACTCGGCGGCAGCAGCAGCAGGAGCGGCAACGGCAACGGTTTCTGTGCTAGCTTCGGGGGAAGCCGCCAGCTCTTGCGAGAGAGGTAGGCGGGACTTGGGCATTGCTGGGGCAACCGCGGGAGGTTTAAACGCGGGAGATTTAAACGCGGAGACCCCGAAAGCAGCACTCAGTTGTCGAGGCACTCGGCGGCAGCGGCGGCGGCAGCGGCAACGGCAACGGTAACGGTTTTTGTGCTAGCTCCAGGGGAAGCCGCCAGCTCTTGCGAGAGAGGTAGGCGGGACTTGGGCGTTGATGGGGCAACCGCGGGAGGTTTAAGTGGGCCCCTAAGGAGCACATCAACCAGGAGCGCGTCGACCAGGGAGGGCAAACAGGGCGTGG
>VXBZ01004950.1:140455-159338 GCA_013399135.1 Heliornis fulica | reverse complement strand
GGCGGAGGGAGGGGGGGAGCGGAGCGGGCCCTTCGAGGTGGTTCGGCCGGTCCCCTCAGGCGTCGCCGCCATCTTGGGTGGCGGTTTTTTCCGGGCCGGGAGGAGGGGCGGCGAGTGGCAGTGCCTTCCCCGCCCTCAACCGAGCTTTTGCCAGCCGCTTTCTCAGCCAAAAGTCAACAGCACACTTATCCTCCGTTCAGCTCCGCTCGATTTTGTATTCGCTCCCCTCAGGAGACCGGAGACATCGCCTCGCTCCGCGTCACTTCAGTGCCAGTTAAAACAAATTATATGAGGTGTTGGGGGCTTTTGTTTTAGTTTTGTTGGTTTTTTTTAAAAATAATTATTCAACTTATGGCCTCAGGACGGCAGGAAAGGAGTGCCCGGACTGCTCCAGTGCAGCGCAGGAAGGAACCCCGGAGCCGCCTGAGGAGAGCATCGGCGGCCCGGACGGCAGCAGTGAAGTTTCACAAAATTACTTGGTAAAATCTGAGCAAAATGAAAGGCCACTGAAGCTGTCACTTTTAGCACGGTCCACGTTTTACTCCAAAACCCCTTTCCTTCCCTAGACTTTGGCCCTAAGCATAACTGATTTTGGAAAGAGGAGGACGTAGGGCACGGGATGTTTAGCAGCCTCCTTGGGGACACGGGTAAGCTCTCCTGAAGAGTTAACATCATATGTTCTCATTTAGGCTGTTCAGCAACTGTGGACCAAGTTCACAAAGCATAGTGGGAATAATTCTGATAGGGATGATCGCACTAGGGTCAGTTATTTTTCAGTAAAATCAAACTTTGTGGATCTTTCTAGTTCTTAGCATGATGAAGAGCAAGCAAATTGGCTTATTTGGGTCCCAAATAAGTTGCTGTAATCTTTTAGACTCTGCACTCTCAGATTTTCTTACAGGCCAACGTTGTAGCAATGTGATGATGGTGTGTTTAGTGGTGGTGGATTTTGGCCAGTAATTGCTGTAACTCACTGTCAGGTGATATAGGTGGTTACTATTTCCAAACTAATTTTCACTAGACAGGCTTCTCACTTCAGTATAGTCATCTGTGTTACATACATTTGTAAACTCCCTTCTGGGTCTTAAAGTTTCCTTCTAGGGTGCTTTATAACAAACATTACCTAGGTGTTAAACAAACCGGTAAACCGCAAAAGGTTATTCCTGAATTTGCACCGAACATACCAGCAAAGGAAATGATGCCATGAAAATCCTATGGGATGCACTTCATTTGAACATAGCCTGAGACATTTTGTTTACACCAAAGACTGTGGCTGGCAGATTATGTCCCTGTCTTTATTCAGGTAAATCCTAGCTATGAAAATAATATTGGGAAATCTTGCATTTGATGATTAACTATTAATTAACTATTGACTCTTTAACAGTGACTCTTCAGAATACAAAAAGGAATGTCCCTCTACTAATCTAATGCACTTCTATAGCTTTTCTGTCACACAGGTGATTAGACCACAGAAAGTTTTGGGAAAGATAGAGAGATCAACACTTGCCAGAAAAAACAAATGGGTTATTTACAAAATAGTGCTTTTTCACAACTCACTATTTTTCCTACTTGAATATCTTGGTGAAGAAAATAGAACCTCTACACGTAACTAGAAGCTCTCACTGCAGTGTATACTGCTATGATCCTGTGTGCAGTTGGTACTAGCTCCTCATGGTGGGAAAGTCAAGCCAGAGCTTGTTGGGATTCCTCTGCTAAGTCCTGCGTGTTGATCTAGCTCTTGTTTCATCAGAAGCCTTATGATTTTCCATGATACTTGTTGAGAAAAACCAAAAGTCATGATGGGAGATGCAGTCTCTCCAGTGTGCAAACTAAATATGTCAGAGATTTATGAATACCAGAAAAGAGGACTTGAGAACTTTGTGAAAGCATTATGATCTTTCAGACACAGGCTACCCTGTTTTATCTCAGGGAGATTTCCCAGAGGATGAGGCTCCACTCTAGACAAAATAAGCTCTTATCATGACTGAAAGTGACAGAAGTCCAAGTCAACATAGCCCCACCTATGACATCACTGTCGTAGTGACGTCACAGCAGTATGGGTAGGGTAATTTAGTCAATGTAAATTAGTCCTGATGGTATTCCCTATAGGCATAGCTACTTGTCTACCAATATGTAGGCCATTTGTTCAAAGCTGGTGTAGTTGCAGCAACTCCTGCACAGTCTGGATATACAAAGAAAGACATTTCCTTGACATGGCTATTCACATTCAAAACACTAATGCAGTTTGTCCATTTGACAATGATTTAGAAGACTACAGAGAAAAAAAGTAAAAAAACATCTTTTCAGCTAGTGAGCCTGTTTGTTTGGTGGCTATGACAGCAGAGCTGCTTTAGGAGAACAGGGTGTTGTAAAAGTACAACTGTGCCAGTAACACATCTCACTTTTTCAAAATGACCATGTTTCAAATTGATACTGTAATTTCTATAGCTATAAAAGCTATTACTATAGCTTTTACATCATAAGTGTATGAAATCCAGAAAGAGATATCTAAAAATAACAAAGATTTAACCATAACTATTAAGAGACATGTGAAAATTCAGGATGTGGCAGGCACTATGAACCTGTTATTCTGACTGGCTCATCTAGTTGGACATTTAAAGTTCAGCTCCTTCTGAGGAAATTATGCACCATTTGGAGGAAATAACAAGAATTTTATCTAAAAATAGAAATGGATGTATTGAAAAGTTACTATTGCATAATGGCTAAGTAATTTGTCTTAGAATGGAAAGGCATTTTACTGATCTATCTATTTTCTGGTTAGTCAGAGTGTCACTTTGAGAAATAATTTTAGTGTTCCCAAGAAACATTGTTGCAGAATGAATTTTAAAATTTTGCCACCCCAGAAAAGTTTCTCTGTGAATAAGTCTTTTAAAGCACAACTGAGGCTTTGTCTCAGTAGAACATAGTTATTAATAACAAAATTACTAGTACATTGGTTATATTCCTGACCACATGATGAGATTATATCTAGTCAGGTTGTGAAGGTAAAAAAAAAATACCTGATGTCTAAGACCCAGCCCAGAAGTTTATGAAAGGAAAGAAAAAACATCTTGCTCCATCACTGCTCCTTTCCTGGCTACCTTTTCCATGTCTTTGCTAACCCAAACGTGTACGTGTTCATTCCACCTCTGCCACCTCCAGCCACGCTTAGCACTGACCAATTACATAGCATGGAGTGTGGGGAAGATGGAATCAGAAAGCCAGCACATTCTCTAGCGACCAGAACTGACTCAACATCCTAACTAGTAACAATGACCTTTCAGTGAAGTCATCTCTCTGTTGACCTTTCGTCTGTGTTCTTGGAAAAACACTGACAGATACAAGGGACTGAGCAATAATCATCTCATTTTATGAGTAACCATTTGAAAATAACTGAGAATCACTGAGCTAATGTTCCTTGGAGAATCTTTCTTCAAATCCAGACCTATTTTAAATTCCCATTGCTGCACCATCAGATCTAACTGTGGCATGTATAGTTTTCTTACCGTGTACCTTCAAATGAAATATAAGAACATACTTCACTGGTATTAAATTATGGATGTTCAGAGGAAGACTATCCTTCAGTGGTCTTTGATCTGTATTGTCTGAAGAATAATTTGTAGTGTGACTTCAGTGAAGACATAATCAGAGATTAATCGAGTGCATTTTGTGTAACTGTAGTCTAATTAATCTGTTTAGCTCTCCGAGGAACAATTACCATGTTATTTTTGTATTGGTTTGATTTTACCTCTGATCTACAGTGCAAATCTCTCGACACTCAGAACACCAATTTTAAGGAATAGACCATTTCCCTTCTGAATTCCTGGTCTTGTGGCACTAGGTTGTCTTTAAACCCACCAAGCAGATGGGTATTTTGATTCTAAATTAGTTTCTCCCGAAAGGATATGTTTTAACTAAATGAAGGTGCCTACAACATAATAAATAATGCATATAATGCAAATTCTCTTGGTGTGATAATGTTCTGACCTCACGTGATATTACACTAGAAATCTCTTTATCTTTTTATATTTTCTGCATATGATTCAGATTGGGAAATAATAATGATGCAGATATAAAGATGTGAGCTTGGTTCTGCTCACCTTCTGATCCTTCAAGCAATAACAGGATGGATACTGAGAGCTGCCTTAACCTGTCATTAAACAGTGCTTCTAAATTATTTGCTTCTGGGACCTGAACATGAAGTTAGAGTAGCTTGAGGTGGTTATAATTTGTGTAGGATTTGAGCAGTCTGGCAGGTGCTAGAAAGGACATAACATTTGGCAAGGAGGATTTTTTTCTCCAAAATACAAGTTCCCAGTGGATGTAAGGAGCCAGTTTTGTCACTTTTCAAAGTTTCTGACACAGAATATATGCTGCAGGAGCATTGCACTCAGGTATATGAAAATTCTGGCTTGCCATACAGCTACATCATAGAGAGGCCATTTGTACTTCAGATATTGTTTGGATATCTAAATAAAATTAAAAAAAAAAAAGAAAAAAGAGAGGCAGAATATGTATGTTTGAATGGCTTTTAGCCACTGTTGTCCCTTCCACATGTTTATAGATGGATTTGTGTTACAAATAGTTTCCATTTACAAACAGGTAACATGTTTATAATCTGTGAACTTCGATTATGCAATTAGAAAATGTGACACTATCCAATTATCTTGAAAATCTCTTTCAAGGAATTATGTAGATTGATCTGAAACATATTACAAGTATATTTGGCCCCAAACATGTATTTAGGTAAAACAAGTGACTGCAGATGGCTTTTCATAGCCAGTAAACCTATCTCCCTAGTATAAGAAACAAAATATTATGTAAAGCTGAGAAGATTTGTGTTGCACATAGACAAATTCTCATTAATCCTGGGGTTTATCAAAATGGAATAGCTAGTATTAACAAAAAAAAAGTAGACCAGTGGACTGCTGGTAGGATATTTTATGATAATCTTTCATCTGTTATGGAAGCACAGCTATTTGTTTTCATTTTACACAGAGCGTCTCCAAGTCTGGAATCCAACTGCACTTGCTGGACATTGAAACGGCCATATCAAATAATACCTCCACTTGAACTGAGGGCAGCTGTAAGTATTGCAGCAGTTGAAAAAGACATACAAAAACTGTCATGCACAAATCATAAATATACAAAATTGAGCTTCACAGAACAAGGACTTTATTTTAAAATGTAAAAGGACCCAGTAAAGCCCCATCATTTTCTTGGGCTAGAGTAAGCAACTCATGTTTTCTGCATTGGTTTTCACTTTTCCCCAAAGTGCTCTGCTGTAGCTTCTTAGCATGAAAAGCCTTTTCTAGAAAGAGCTAGAAGTGCTGACAGAGTTATTTCTGCTTAATGAGTGGCCAGATGGAGTCATAACAGTCTCAGAGGCAAGTCAGCACAGAACCCTCAGCGTCGGCGAGGCAAACTCCACACCATGTAGCAACAGGGCACAACCACCAAATGCTACACTTGTGTCTCAGACTTCCCCTACTGAAGTAACAATAACCACAGGCTGCTTTCAGGGGAAGTAACTCAAAGATGGACTTTTGCAAAAGGCAACACATTTTTCAAGGTTAAGTCTAGGAAAGAAATTTCTACACTCTGAATGTTATTTTTGCATTTCATTTTCTGTCACTGTCTTAGAATAATTTTTCAGGTTTGTCATTAAGCATCCTGCTACTTCTAGGATGTTGCCTTTTAGTACACTGCTTGATTTTGCCTGAGCCTGAATATCACAGATGCTTTGAGGATCTCCTCCTACAAGGCCTGTCTACATTTGAGATACTACATAATAAACACTTTTTTATAGTTAATTAGCTCTAGGTATTTCTTGGTATTCCTGGAGCAGGAGCTGATGACAAAATCCATCAGCTGCACATAGCCCAAGAAGAACGGGAATCAATCATGAATCAGCAGATTGTGGAGCTGCACTTCCCTGCCTTTGCCCTACCTGCTTTACCTTTCAAACAGAACAATTTCCTGATAAAGGCAAGGGAAGAAAATTTCATTTGAGATCAAAAGTGAGGAAATGGTTAATGAAATGAACAGTTTCCACATTCCCTGACTCAAGGATATCTTGTTTCCAGATTAAAAAATATTCCTTAAGAAGCCCCTGGAAGAAATTCGTCCTCTGGTAACACCACTGATGGATAGCAAGACAGCAACAGGAAACCTCTGTGGCAGCTGCTTGTTTTGGGTGAGTTCCATAATGTTTCTAGGAAGAAAGGAAAACTTAGTATCTTCTGGCAGGACTGGGAACCTCTGTCTACAGAAGGGGAAGTTGCTTGACCTCATAGCCTTAGTTCCTCAGGTTTTCAAATAGAAGGATGATCCTCAGAGCTGTATTTTAAGAATTGATATATACAATATGCTTAGGTAATTAAGTGCTTGTATGAAGTGTTAGATAATATGTGTTTCCCATTGTACACAGCAACACTAATTGGATCACAAAGCCGAACATCTAATTTTAGGGAACATCTAAAATTGAAGCTATTTTATTTTTGGCCGCTAACACTGCCAGTGAGCAGAATTTCATATGAAATGGCATTGAATCCAAGATGCATCTTTTATGCAGCAAAAATGTAAATGTCCAGATGCAGATTGCTATTGTCAATGCTGTTTCAGGCTAATTTTGCAAGGAAACTGGAATAAATAAATGAATAAGGAATTTTGGGAGGCTGATGGATAGAGATTTGAAAATACCATAAGTATGCATATCTCTTTGTTACACTTTAATGAAGAAAATGAGTACTTCTGAGTAGCAGCACTAACGAGGCCCATGCTCATATGAATTTCTGACTGAGCTCTCCTTGCTTTTGTGATGGCTGATAATGAGCAATATTTCTGTTTCTTTTCAATGTGGGGTGGGGGAATGATTTTCCTGATGTGTACAGCGCTTCATAGCTTCAGGAATTCAATGCCTCTGTCAGATCACCTAGATCAGCCCTTTCTTTTAATGCTAATTACTTCTTTTTATATTAAAATCACTCTTTAGTTATCAGCTGGTATTCAAGGCTTTATAAACCACTGCCAACTTAATCTGAGAAAAAAAAAAAGGAAAAAGGTTAATGGTGATTTCGGTTTAGGAACACGTAATCTAATAAACTACAGAGTAACTTTTGTCCTTTCTCCATCACCTGAGCCTGAGAGACAGATGAGATAGGATGTTGTAGTGTCCCTGCAGGAGAAGCATGCTGTGGGTGGTGAAACTGTTGAGGAGTGAAGTCAGACTGGGAGAAGGACCCTCTGGCTATCCTGCATGCTGTACTCACCGAGAGAGCATTTTTTGCAGTATAATACTTTTGAGTAGACTATGAGTAACAATAGCCCACAAACCCCAAGGAAATGGAAAACTGATGTAAAGGTGGTTTGCACTCCCATCTGTTGCACAGAAGACACTGAGACAGATGTACCTGCCTAAAGATTTGATCTCAAGCCAGAGCTGATAGTGTATGTTTCACTCTAGTGGTAAATACTGGGGTTTTTTTTTGTAAAAATAAAAAATATCAGGACAGACAGAAAGAGGAAGAAGGGAAAGAGGAAACTCCCAGTGAGCACCCAGGAGGAAAAGCAAGTGGGTCCCTGACAAGCTTCCTCCCCTGGGCTCCTCTCCAGGGCAGCACATGTTCCCTGTAGTACTTTTCCCACAGTAATGAGCTAGCTTTTATTTGGATCTGCTCAACCCACAATTAATTGTCCCTGCTTATGATGCTGTTAGCACTGACTGAGCCTACTTTAATCAGGAGCACGTGTTGCACCAAATGCATTAAGTTTTGGACATCTATATTACTGGGTTTTGCTTACTGATTGTCAAAATGACTTGTCTGCTTGTTTTTTTTTTTTTCCCCTAGCATAAACCAAAGGCTACAGAAAGAGGTAAAAAAAGGAAGAAAAGAATGGGTGAATCCTATGCTGGTGGCAACTGCTTCCCCCGAGAGCCCTTCTGCAAAGGCCTTTTGGGGCCTGTGGGTGCACAGCCAGGGATTCTCTTGCTGGGGAGGTAAGTTTGGCCGTGGTCAGAGGGACAGCAGGTCAGGGTGAGTGCCATTACAGAATTCATCTTGAGGTGACTAGCATGAAATAGCACCACGGACCACTGGTTCAACCAACAGTTGAATATTATATCAAGTTGATTTTTTTCCAGAGTTATGTTTAATTCTCATTAATTTCAAAAGACATTTCAAGTAAATGTCAGGCTTGTTGTTTTGTTTAACTGTGGCTCTTTATTGATCTTAAGCTACCTATGATATGAAAATCACTATTCCCTTTATAAAGCAGATTGCAGGAGGGATTCCTATGAGATATAAACATAGTTTTTAATCCTCTCAGCATTTACATGCTGTAAATAAATCAGAACCCAGTGAAAGAAGTATGAAAAACATAATACACATTGTTGTATATTTGAATCACTAACACATTTAATGGGTTTTTAATTACAGTTAGCAAGGGTGGTAATAGCAAGACTACCAAAGCAGAAGAAAAAGCACATTTACTTTTTAAGTGACTGAAAACAGCTTTAAAAAGAACAAACAAAACAGATAAAATCAGATACAATGTTGAAATAAATTAATTATTTTGGGGGGGGGCACACTTTTGAATAAACAGCAGCTTGAACATTACTCATTGTTATAAAATTTCTGTTCTTCTGAAACTTTCATCTTAATGTGGAATTAAACCAAATGTGTATTTTACCCCAAATACGGAAATTTTAATTTAAAAATTTGTTACTATCAGGTTTTTAAATCCTTCCGTCGAAAATAAGTCCCATCGATTTTCAACCGTTTTTATTGCCTGCAGTATGGCCGATACGCCACAAGGTGTCTCACTGCGGAAATGTTAAACTTCATACACGTGGTTTTATACTATTACCCAAGTGAGGTACAGATTTTCTAGTATTTGGCTTGGGTTTTCCCTTAACACGTGACAGGGGCTTTTTAGTAGCATGTGATAAAGAAAAGTGTGTACAAATTTACCCATTAGCGTAGGCAATGCATTATAATTTTAAATTGTAAGTGAACTAAATGACTCATTGGAAAAACTTAATCTTCTAAAAGGAAAGACTCAATGTAGAGCCCTTATTAAGCAGGTGATATCTAAGAAATATTAGTAGCTAAGAATATATCTTCCTCTGTACATTAAATGTAAGAGCTATTTGGAACTACTCTTATTTCATTTCCTCAACATTTGATTTTTATATGATGTTACATATTTATAATTATTCATAGTCAGGTTTAGTATTGTTTAGAATTACAATAAGGAGCCAGTTATTTGCATAGTATTTTCTCTAAGGTTACATTATCTTTGGAGCCTAACATTGCTAAAATCTTGGAAACAATTGCCCTGCTCAGGCAGGGGGTTGCACTAGATGATCTTTCAAGGTCCCTTCCAGCTCCTGACGTTCTGTGATTGTGTGAAATAATTGCCTTCAGTATGTAATACATGTTCAGAGAGAATACACGAGAAGTTACATGTAAGCACACTAGGAATGCTTTCCAATGTTAAAGGTTTGGTTTGGAGTAAGAAAAGGCTTCTGAACACAGTATTATCTCAGGAGGGGAATGCTAAAATCACATGAGGGTTTTTTGCTTTCTGTTGCTTTGTGTGTCTGCATACTGAGAACTTTTCTAATCTGTTTTTCTTTTCTATTGCCTTTCATTAACTTATCTTCTCCAACTACCCCTCCTGCTTTACTCCTTTACCCTTTCTGTGGCATACTATTCCTTTCTTTGTTTTACCATTTCAGATAAAGTTGGATTTGCACACCCATTGGTCTGCAACATGTGTAAATAACTGCTAAGTACATAAGCATTCCTATTGTGAATATACATTTTATATATATTTTATGTATATCAAAGCTTACATTATAAATCCTCAACAAAGGAAAAATATCTGAATTTAGTAAAAAATTAGTCATAGCACTGTGTTGTGAATAACTGAAATGAGGCCTGGGCATGAGACCAAACCCACCAGGAGACCTTCATTTGTCATACCGTAGTTAAGCTGTTTGCACAATGCCTTTACATTTTGGTTTGCATCCAGATAATAGGAGAGTTTTTCATGTAAATCTGTGATGGTCCTAAACTAAAATAGAACTTTTCAGAATGAAGAATCAGTTTAGAAAAGGTGGAGAGACTAGCATTCTCTAGTGATTAATATGTATGCTTTAGATAAAGTAACCAAAAACTGTTGATTAAAGCACAGTTATCCTTTAACAGCCAAGCACAACTGTAAGGGAGATGAGCCTGTTTGGATCAATGAGGTTGTTGTTGCCATCCCCAAATAGATTTGCTAAAGTGAAAGAATACACATGGCTCGCTTTTCAGAGCTGGATGGTTTATTTAAACACAAAATTACTTACTTTAGCAGATACTCCAGGACTTGCAGCAGTAGCATAAGGCCTAGAAACTCTTCTCATCTGTCAGGTAGCATATGAAGCACAGAACAAAAAGATGATCTTTGCACCAAAGCAAGCACATTCTAAGGCTGAATGGAACTGATGTGAATCAATATGGGGGAATAAGGAAATAGTAAAAGAATACTCATCAGAAGATGGGCTGGGGCCGCCTCATAAAACCTTAACAGCTATTGTCAGGATTTTTGCATACATCATGGGGAAGGAGTGCTTCAAGGAAAGATCTGAAAGAAAACAAATTCTTTTGCAAATGTGTTTGGGAAATTCCAAGTACAAGGAACAGCATGAGAGCAAGCACAAACCCACTGAAAATCTGATAAAAAGGCCAGAAGACAGGCATGACCATGGAAGGGACGCAGAGGTGACAGGGTGAGGGGAGGTGTCTATTGATGGCAGCCCAGCTTAGTGCTAGATACGGTACAGTTACACTGCAAACACGTCAGGGGGTGAGTGGGAGAGATGCAAGAACATTTAGCACAGCTGAAGAAGAGAGTGTTGTATAAAAAAGCTAATGTGCAATCTGTTAAAATTGCATGCATTCAAAATAAGATGTGTTTGCTCTTGTCACTGTTTTATGAATTTACAGTTTCAGATTGTACCCACGGTGTACATTGGTGTGTGCTTTGTAAGTAGGGCCTCGGCTCCTGAGAGTTTACATCTGAAATTACAGAGGCTTGTATCATATAGCCTGTGTGATCTGAGAAGATGCATGTCCAGAATCCTTATGCTTTTGCTGAACAGGAGTACTTGAGCTAATTACAAGTGGGAGAAGTCTAATTGTAGCAGCACAGAACTCAGCATGGATCATTTACTTAGGGAAGAGAGCATGTTTTATGTGTTAAATATGCATGCAGTGCTTCAAAGTGTCATCCTCCTATGCATAGAACGTGTTTGATATAGGAGAGTCTTTCCTTTGGTTGTTCTAATGAACTTGTCAGAAATGAGGAGGAGTTGGCAATGGAGGTGGTTTGAGGAACTCACCCATTTCCTGATATTGAAAGAGCCTCTTCATGCATTCTGTATACAGTAAACTTCCCTTTGATTCTGCAGAGGATTCAATGACTGGGAAAGCAGTATCACAAGCAAAAGAGGAGGGAGTGCTACCACACCTTCCCTTAAAATATCATTTCATCCTACTGGAACTATGTTCAGAGAGCTCCATGACAGCTATTTCAAAACTCAGAAAGCCCATTACAGTTTTATACCACAGTAATCTTATCAATGAATGTCAAAAGTGCTGCTCCCCATACTCTGGATTTGTCAGCTTTTCAGTTATCACGTCCGAATGTGTCCCAGTGCGTAATCTCCTTGAGAAGGCAGAGGATGCAGCACCCCTCAGGTTTCACAGGTCCTGCCCTTTGCATTTCACAATCTCAGATAAGTACTGTTTCTTCCTCTCAGCAGAAACACACATGTACAGCAGACTTGTAAGAAATGGTAGCAGACACTGGAGGAGCTGTACACTTCAGCTACATTGCAGTTCTAGTGCTTCTCCCACTTCACTGCAGTTGCACAAGGTTGCCAGTACACATCAGTAAAAATGCAAGAAACACCAGGGTGATCAGGGCATGATTTATTAGCACATGTAATGAAAGGAGTTCCAAAAGCTGAAGCAACATCAACAGCTGAGGGGGCCCCCAGCTCTTTTAGGCCTTTCATCCCCTGCAAACTCATAGACTTTGTTTCCAGTGCCAAGGGGCACAATACTTCATATTCTTATTTCTCAGCTTCTCAAAGCACCCTGAATCCTTCAAAAGTCCAAAAATTGTTTTTTTGTGAGTGACCTATGTGAATTCTAAAGAACAACATGAAAGAAAGCTTGTCCATGTATAAATTCTGCTTAATATACTACGGATTGTATCTTTACCACAAGTAGAATTCCACTTTGTTGTGTGCTAGAACATAAAGACAATTCTTCTTGTTATATAGTTCAGCCAAGCAGTCAAAAGATGTAAAAGTCTCCACAGCAGAATGAAGCTGTAAAATGTGCTTCCCTGCCCACGTAACATGCTTTTTCAGGGATCCTTCCCAAAACATGCTGAGCAGTCAGGGATATTCTTTACTCCAGGCATAGGAGGAAAACTATAAGCAGTAGATTCTATATCCTCTGCCTCCCCATCCTAAAGAAGCCCCCAAGCAGAGCATTTACTCATACTTTATAGACAACAACCAGCTAGCTCCAGGAACAGAGGAACTAGTTAAGCCTGGACTGTGGGGGTTTATGTCCTCTTGAAGGCTCTCTTGAGGCTAAAATGGAACATGTATCTCCTAGGGGATTCGGTTTTGCACCTTATCAGCCTTGCCATCACTGGGGGCACCAGTATGGTCACCTTCCTCTACCTCACTGATTTTTTTTAATTAACCTTTGAGACATGTAATTCCTTTGAGAACTCGCACCTCTATCTTACTTGATTGATACTTGTTTTAAAGCTTTAAAATTATTCAAAAAGACAGGGGTTTCCATGGGCAGATAAAATGGGCCTGGCTTCACTTCTTTAGGAAACCAAGCTCTTAGAAAAATGAATTTTTAAATATTTGATATTCTGTAAAGCAAATGGAAGTGAGTTTATTTTCTTTGAAGCATAATATAAAATATTTTCTTCAAGTCAATGTGAGTTTCATTTAATCTAATTTGATAACCTGGAGAAGGGACTGTGTGCCTGAAAGATTATTCTCCTTCTCAGCTACATGAGCTGGTCTATTATACTATATTTCGCCCTTCAAAACTTGCTACTTGTCTAATTAGAGACCCTGCTGCACTCTCATTAAATCTCTCAAGGAGTATTTCTCCCTGAGGAAGTCCTGAGGCCAGCAAACTAGACTCAGGTTTTTAACAGGCTCATGATTAGATTAAACTAGTGGGAGAATTCAATATGTAATCTAGATATGTAAATATTTTTAATATATTGAGCTGAAATATTACATTTTTTAACATTGAATTGTTCAGTTTAGAAGAATGATGTTCCCATTGTAGGATTTTAAAAATCTTTTGGGGGCAGAAGATGATGTTTTAGATTGAGCCTAAATCATCAGACCATGCAACAACAAATCTAAAAACTTGCTCTCTTTGTAGAAGTGCAGTCTCAACATGACTTGGGATTTAGCCCATGGTAATTACTGTCAGTAATAATAACAGCCTGTGTTGAGAAACACTCCTCTTTGTTTACTATTTCAGCATATTCACCTGATGATTTTTGTCTTTGAATAATATATGCATGAGACAACAGGGTACGTCAGAGGTGGTTTTCTTGCTGCTTCACCCTTCTCTAACTTGAAATTCCTGCCTGTTTATTAGTAAGGACTAAATGTAAACTTCTTACCTGAATTACTTGGCATAATCATTTTGTTACAAGAGAAAGGCTCACCAGCTGACCCCTGCCACATCTTTTTTGGAGAGCATAACTGGGAAGTTAATTTTGCCAAGGGATTGTTGAGGCAGCAAGTAATTAAATTACTTCCCTGTGGCCAAAGATTGTGGTAGATGTAGGAAAAGAAATAAATGCAGCTATCGAAGCAAGCATACTAACCTAGCCCCTAGCCACTGGAGCATCCTACCTTTGCAAAAATGGTTGGGTGGATGTTCTGGGACTGTCTAGAAAATAATTAGATGGTGTCTTTTCTCTTGCTTTTTAAAGAGTGAGCCCTATTAACTTTTCAACCTTAGCATTTAAACTGTTTACATGGTTGATGCGGTTCAATTAGTCCCTTAGTTATCAAACCTCTGTGGCTTTAATGGCATTCAGAGTGCTAATTCACTCCATTAATTGGGAAATCTAAACAGAAATTTCACTTGGAATTTTTTCTACAAACTGTAGCAGTAGGATTAGCAGTTCAATTTATTAAAACCTATTTATTAACAGAATTTCAGGTGGTTTTGGTAGAGGCAGAACAGGATCTACCCAGCTCTGTTAAAAACTGACCGAGGAGCCAATCCTCCCATTCCTCCCCCACCCCAAAACCCACTGGAGATCAGGGCTTCACTGGACTGATCCCACTCTGGCTTCTGTCACTCCGCTCCGGGCTAAGGTTAACGATCCAACCGCGCACAAACACATCAGTACACGGAAATCCGTAACAGAAGGACATCAGACCCACACCTTACACACCGGATCCCAGGTCTATCTGTGGTGTGATGAGGAGAAGATCCTGGATATCAAAATCTATTTGGAGTAATCATCTCCAGAGTGAGAACGATTCCATCAGTTGTTTCAGATTCATGGTTTCTCTTGAACATAGCTAAGGGTTACCACAGTTCTACATGAGAAGTACATCCACAGAGCATCTGTTATGAAACAACATTTTCCCTCTCGCTTTTTTTGTTGCACAAACACCTTGGCTATTTTACATTTTGATGACATACTTGATTTAAGTATTTTAAGCACTGCTCATCTATTATGTTTCTACTTGTAAAAGTCAGAAGCTCAACTCCACCTTTTTCAGCATTCAACAGCCACACTTCTGAGCTAAATAACCCCAAGTATACTACCATTAATAAAACCCTGCAGAGTAACATCTCAGAAGCATCTGCAGATATAACAATGTCACTTAATACTGCTGAAGTTCTTTATAAATATTTATTTATAAGCACTCTCCAGAATCCAGTACTTTCAGATTTAGTGTGTCCAACGAAATACATTAAAGTTCACCCGAATTTGAGGATGGAAATTGTTAGAGCGTTTCAATTTCTTTAAAGATTGTAAAAGTCTCCTTCGATCTGCTGTATTGTTTTGCAAATGTGGTTAGTCTTTGGAGAGCTTCTGACAAACCTTCTCCTGTGATAGCACAACAGGGTTGTACATACCAATTTCTGTCACTGCAGTACCTCTTCATGTTGAATCTCCTGGTTATTTCCTCAGCATTCAAAGCTCCAGGCAAATCCTGCTTATTCGCCAGCACGACGACCGGCACGCTTTTCATAAAATCATTCTTCAAAATGAGGACAAATTCTTTCTTTGACTCCTCCAGACGTCGCTTATCAGAGCTGTCCACAACATACAACAGTCCATCTGTGTTTTCCAGGAAATTGCACCAAACCTGTCTCATTTTCTGTTGTCCTCCAACATCCCACAGGGTTAGTGTAAAATCCTTCATGGTTTCAATCATATCGACATTAAAGCCAATTGTCGGAATTGTGAGAAAAACATCATTATACTTGAACTTGTACAACAACGTAGATTTTCCTGCAGAATCAAGTCCTAACATCACTATATTAGCTTGCTTGACTTTGGACTGTTTGGTGTGCTGGAGACCCATTTGTGCCGTGGTGTTCTCCAAAAGCCTTTAACGCTGGAATTCACCTTCTTCCATGAAGCCAATTTTTGCCAGCAAGATGTCTGCCTTCCTCTGTGAGATGAAGCACAAAAACTACAGAAGACGAAGGGGAAGAAGCAGCTTTGCACTACCAAAAGTAAGCAAAAGCTCTGTATAAATACACGCTGGCATTTATCAGCTCGATAACACGCAGACAGTATTTATGAAGGTGTAATGTTCAGTGCCAAGCCTGTGGGTGGAACAACCATGAGTAACATTACCAGTTGGTCACAAGCACAAAGGTTAGGCTTTGAACGTGTTTGAACAGTGAGCCACGCTTACATGACCGTTTAAGAGCTCTGTGTTGTGAAGTTGCATATACTGAAACAGCAGCACTGGGTTGTGCTCTCTAATCCCATGGTTCAGGGAACCGCTCGCTGCCTGCCCTGTGCCAGTGTGTGCCCAAGGATAAATCCCTTCGTCACTGCACCCGCATCTGTTTTAGAAAAGAAATTAAATACAAACACAGCCAGCAAGGAGGAGAAGGCTTAGGGCTTGTCCATCCTTATCAATCCACAAAATGATGAGGTATCTGATTTACCATGACATCTCATCTCCCAGCAACATGTTAATCTCAGGTGGTTTCTAATGTGAGTCTGCTTGGGTGCATGGACTCAATCAGACCTAAGAGAACTCCACTGAAAAACGTGCTCTCCTCTAACCAGCTGCCTCACACTCAATTACTCTTCTTGAATTTAACTGCTTCAACTACTTTGAACTCTAAATTCAGTGAGTTACACTCCTGTCAACAAGTTTAACTGTAATCTGCATGGTGGAGACTAAATATCATTACTGAGATTCAGGTACCTGAAATTAAAAATTTCTCTTGGCTTCATTACGCTCTGTTCTGTTGTTGCCCACTGATCCTGGATGGTTTCCTTCAGGAAATTAACAAGAAGAGGGGAAGTAACTGAGTCTTGATGAAAAGATCACTTTTGGCCAGCGTTCCAAATAACAGGATAAAAAAGAGGATATAGAAAGCATAGTCTGCTATTACTTAATTCACTTCAAGTCTCCATTTTTGTGACAGCAGACCTATGTTGGGCTGGCTAAAGTGTACCAAGTACTGCAATACTTATTTGCCCTTATACCCAGATGTGCTGGTTATTAGTTATTGCCATTCGACTTCACAAAGTACACAATCAGCAAAAAGACATAAAGGTCTTCTGGCCAAATGAGCTGCTGACTGATAGAGTAATCATTTTGATAATTACAACACTGGTTGCTCAGCTGTTACACATGTTGAGTAAAATAAACCTCAGTCTGGACAGACAAGTTATAATCTGGTTTCTCTTGAAGCTAAAAGGGTTATACCAGAATTAATTGGAGCAAAAGAAAGATGACAGTGACATACTCACTGTGGTGCATTTTGTGCAGCTAGTAGCAGGTATAGATCATGTGTAGGATTTTTTTTTCCAAGAGTGGGTCATGATGTATTAAACCAGGGAAGAAAGTATTTGCATTTCTTTACAAACCATCTATACTAATGAATTGAAAGACAGGGAGACAGGAAACTATGCAAAATGCATTGTTAGTGCAGTCAAATGAACTGTAATTCCCTGCAAAATAGGATGCTATTTCCTTGAAATATGGTTATCTTCATCAAGAGCAAAACCTCCCTTTCTGTGAGAGCCGTTAGAGGGTTGATGGATGGTCTGTGTCCCTGGTAGTGCTGTGACCGAGAGATTACCCACGGTTCTCTGCTCTACATGTTTGCTCCAAATTTATGGTCTCAACTGTTACTTCATTGCATCAGACTGTCACTTTAATTAAGTCATTAAACAACGTCTGACCTTTTACAAGCCAATTAAACGTATTTCTGACAGAACAGCCAGCTTCCAAAGACTCCATCCATGGTTCTGTAGCTTTTAACTACACCAGAGTCAAACCTGAGCAAGACTGAGGATGCACAGCCGCTTCCTACAATGATTTCTGCGTTACCGTGGATTTATTTACCAGCGTGAGTTCAAACCGGAGCCACAGTCGGCTCCTGGTACAGCGTGATGCCGCCTTCCCACACAGGCTCTCGGTCTGCGCCGAGGACAAGCGTTTGAGAGAACCAGAAAACCACCTTTGATTTGGCCAAAGGTGTATTTGCTTTGCTGGGGTGAGGCTGTCTTGCTTGTGCAGGGTTTGCCAACACGTTTGGTTTAAAAAACCCCAGGGTAATTAAACAAAAGCCAGGACAGCTGATTTACCACCAATTAATCTGAAGTCAAACTTTGCACGACAAACCTTTCATAAATTATGTAGGTTTACACAAACTATCTACGTTCCCGAGTTGTCCCAGTGGGATATTCCACTGCAGCTGCATGCTTCTGTAACGTTACAAAATGTAATTAACGTAATTAACCCTCAGGCAGGCTTGGGGGTGAATCCTCGCCGTGGTCGGTTCTAGTAGCTGAGGCGGGAGAGCGAGTGCGCTTCGCAAGCGCCCAACTCTCCTTCCCCGGCACCCCCGGCCTCCAGCCGCAGCCCCGAGACCCGCCGCCTGCCAGGAGCAAGCCCGGCGCCAGACCGCGCTCCGGGAGGAAGGCTGGGAGCCCAGCAGCGCCATTTCTCCGCCCTCCCGGCGCCCGAGCTCCGCCGGACCTGACAGGAGACGTGGAGAGCGGCGGAGTCTCACGGTACCCGCAGCCACCCGAGCGCGGCCGGCGCTCTGAGGAGAAGCGGCCGCTACGCGCGGGAGGCGCCAAACCCCGCCCCGCCCGGCTGGCGGGAGGTGGCGGCGGAGACACCGGGCGGCGCAGTAGCGGTAACGAGCGCGGTAACGGTACCGGCGTGTGTGTGTGTGGGGAGGGGGGGACATGGCAGCTCCCTCCTCACGACGGGGCGCCGCCATTTAACGCCTTACGGCGGGCGGGGGGCGACGGCGGCGCGCGGTCCGTGAGGTGAGGTGTGCTGAGGCGCTGAGGGAGGGAGGTACCCGCTTGATAGTAACCTCCTGCCTGAGGGTAAAATACCCTCCTGACTCAGGATTACCTTAGTATTTTAACAGAAAACGGTGAAATGGGTGGGAAATTTGTATGATGTTTCAGCAGGGGGCGGTAGATTTCCTCAGAATGACTTGTGCCTTCTGGGCCGCTACATCTTGGTTCATCGGAGCCTTGTGGAAAGGTGCCTGGGAGGGAGAGTTGAGATTGCTTGGGCGAGTTGAAGTGA
>VXBZ01004950.1:125336-140372 GCA_013399135.1 Heliornis fulica | reverse complement strand
TCATCAAAGCTTAGGATCTTGCAAAAATTTGTCAAGTTTCTGTGGGTTGTAGAAATGAGAAGCCAGGAACGGTAATGTATTTCCAAAAGCTATTTCTGACAAAAAAAATTGCTTTTCTATATATTTAACATAAATATGCTATTTTTAAAATTTTAAATTTGATTATTATTTATGTATTTATATTTATTATTATACTTTAATGTTAACTTGCCACCTTTTTCCTATCTGCACTCAGTAATTAACGAACTGTAGCAGACTGCAAGAAACGTATCTAAAATGACGATAAAGCATGTTCAGTTTATCTTTTGTTGTAAAGCTGATCAGTTTTCTCTGTCAGCATTTCTCACTGCCCTTTGGTGCCAGAGCTGTGTGCTTGGAAGCAGATTGAACGTGTTTCTCTAAAAGAAGCAGTGCCTGAGCTGGTGTTGCTCCTGCTGCATGTCCCATGCGTCCAGGGCTCAGTGGAAAGGCAAAAACTATAGGCACATCGATCTGGAGGTGGTGGGGAACCTGTCCTGGGCATGGTGAGAAGGTCTGCAGCTGCACCCCTGCTGAAAAGTGCCAGCTGAACTGTCAGACCTCACTTTATTCATCTCATTCCTTGGTTTAAGTGTTTGGAACAGGAAGAGAAGGGGATTTTCATGTTGATGGCTGTGGTTTGGGTTTCCCCTTTAATTCATGTTTTTTTCTACATGTGTTTGGAGTTCTGCTGTTGGAGGATGACTGCCTGTATTCTGAATTCTCAGTTTTCTACCCCATGAATCTACAACAGAAGCCTTGTTTTGGTGAGCCTGTGCTGGCTTGCAGAGTGTTTAGCACAGCGCTGGAGGATTGTGACCTTAGGGAAGAGAACAGTCATGCTGCAGGCTTTCTGTTTGGGTACGGTGGCTTTAGGGTTGTGCTTTGCAGTGTGTGGGCAAAGCACCAGAAGTGATGATCTCATTTCCTGGGTTTTAGATGATCAGGCAGTGATCTCCAATTCTGTCATTTAAATTGTCACAAAATCAGCCTTTGCTGTCCATAAAGAATCAAAATCTTTGTTATCAGATTAGTTTACCATTAGGTAGTCAAAAACTGATCAAACTTTCATACACTTTTGCTTTAAATTGATCATCAAACCCTGAGAAATGTTACTTAGATAACTTTGGTTGTTTTCTTCCAGTATGTGTGTTTCAAATGGTTCACTGAAAGTCAGGGTGGTGTATATAGTGAGATGAATTGAGCTTTTTAAAGTTGGGCTTGTTTTTTCTTTCTCCCTAAAAGCTGGGGACACCAGATCAGCAAATCTGAGCTTTCTGCAGTTACAGTCAACTTCCCTAAAGTTTGATCGGTCCAGATGATAGTTTCCCCCACACTAGTGAAACTTCTGTTTCACTTGTGTTTGTTTAATCCTGGTGGAGAAAAAGAAATGAATCAACATAAAACTTCAGATGTTTTGTGTTTTTTTATAAGGTAGGACTTAATAAAATTCACTTGTTCATCTGCAATGAAGTGAGGATTGACTCCTGTGAGCCACACAGCTTTGAGAGGGATCAGTCAGAAACTCTTCCATTTAAGTAGCTATTTGTATAAAATTGCTTTAATACATTTTAAGTGATGTCCTGTGCTTCGCTGGGAGAAATGTGCTCCAGATGCTGGGTCATTTTAATGTAAAATAACAGAAATAGAAGGCAGATGGGGTGGGCTCTGGCAAACCACATCCACCTAAATTCTAGCATGCTATGTTGGGTTTGGTTTTGGTTTTTTTTTTTAATGTAAAGTATTTACAAGTCCTGCTGTGATCATTTTGAGGTGACACAGTAATTAATTGCACTGTGAAATTGACCCTTCCATCATCCATCCATGTCTTTGTGAATACTTTACAGTGCAGAGTAAAAATTACTGCAGACATTCAAAATAGTTTGGAATTCCCCCAGTAAGACATTGTAATTATTTTGGCTTAAAATATCTAATGTATGTTCACAGCCTATGTAGTTTCAAAGAAAAGATAAGCACTGCTAACTGGAGTGTATGGGACTGGGACTCTGGTTTTAAATCTGGTTTTGGAAGGGTGTGTTGATTTGATTATCCAGCCCTGACACTGTAGTGGTTTTGGTTTGTGTGGCATGCCCGAGAGAGCTGAGCTAATCCCCAACATTGCAGAGTTTTCATGCAGATGGGCTCCTTGGAAGCAGCAGGAGTATTTTTGTGGGGTCCTGTTTGTTTAGATTTTTCATGTTAGAAGAATTTGAAGAACTTTTTTTATATTTGAAGCTTATCTGTTGCGGTGGATTCTCTGCTGCTCCAAGCTTCTATGACAGAGCTGGTTGCAATGCCCCTTTATTAAATCACTTGATTTAATTAACATGTATTAGAAAAGAAATGATCACTCTATAATGTTGCATGTTGTGGGTGTAAAGAGCTCAGCCTGCCTTTCAAGACAGGTTTGCATTTGCCAGTCTGCAGCTTGTAAGGAAGCTGATTTTTCTCCTACTCCCCCATCACATATTCAGCCAATTCAGAGTGAGCAGCTGCTCATACCTTAAATGAGGGATGAAATACTTGCTTGTTCTTCTCTTTTTACTTGCTTTCTTGGCTGATTTGTTCCAGCCTATAAAAACTAGCAGGACTTCCTTTATTAAAATAAATCACAAATTTTTGTAGCCTCTGAACATCAATTTGCCAAGATTTAGATTTTTGTATGTGGTATTCCTCCCTTGAGCTATGAGTGGAAGACGTGCTGAGATGGGTGACCTTTTGCAGAGATCAGCATTATGCAGGAAGAATGGCCAAGGTGAAAGCCATGAGGTTTGATCCACACCTGCTCAGTGTTCTGCTGACATTTGTTTCTGGGATACAGCAGTGCTTCACAGCACACAGGGTGCTTGGACCGAGTCTTGGATTTGTCATCATTATGTTGTAGGACACTTTCAACTGACACTTTAGACAAGAGAAGAAAAAGACAATATTTGACTAATAGTGTTCTGAATAAACCTTTTTCATTTCTTTTTCAGCAAGAAAGATGCTCCAGACCTTGTGGTGCAGCGTTTGAAGGTTACCAATGCTCTTCTGCCAGTTAGTTACTGCCCAGTTCCAGTTAGTGCCATGTATATGAGGCCATTAAAATGGATTTTGCTGTTTCTCCTTGTATTTTCTGTTGGAACCATGTGGTACGTAACCTTCTCTTCCAACAACGGGATCGAGCACACAAACCCGATGTATTTCTACGAGTATGAACCCATTTACAAGCAACACTACCTGTTCACGCTGCGGGAGCACTCCAGGTGCAGAGACATAGAGCCGTTCCTTGTCATCTTGGTGTCTTCAAGTCCCAAGGACGTGAACTCAAGACAGGCTATCAGGGCAACCTGGGCATCTCAGAACTTCTGGTGGGGACACCGAATTCTAACCCTGTTCTTACTGGGTCAGGACACTGGAAGGGAAGACGATGCCGCGGCTCTGTCAGTAGAAGATGAAAGCATCCTCTATGGTGACATCATTCGCCAGGATTTTATGGACACTTATGACAACCTCACCTTGAAGACCATCATGGCGTTTAGGTGGGTCACAGAGTTCTGTTCCAACACCAGATTTCTCATGAAGACCGATGCTGACGTCTTCATCAACACTGCTAACCTGGTCAAACTTCTTCTGAAGCTGAATGCCTCAGAAAATGTTTTCACTGGTTATCCCCTTATAGATAACTTTGCCTACAGAGGCTTTTCCAGGAAAACATACATCTCTTATGATGAATATCCCTTCCAGTTGTATCCTCCATATTGCAGTGGGATGGGTTACATACTGGATGGAAAACTGGCTCAGAGGATTTATGAACTGATGAGTCATATCAAACCTATTAAATTTGAGGATGTTTATGTTGGAATTTGCTTAAATATACTTAAAGTGAACATCAGTGTTCCAGAAGATGAACAGTTCTTTCTTCATAAAATTAATTTTGATCTCTGTAAGTACAGACATTTGATTGCAGTACATGGCATTACTCCAAGTGAGATCATCGGGTTTTGGCAGGACATGTCATCAAACACCTCAGTCACTTGCCTTTGATTCCATGTTAGTACACAGACTTCAACCATCTGCTTTATTACAGTATAGGGCAACACAAACCAAACCCACAGTTACAGGTGACTTGGACTGAAGGAAACTGGGGCACAGCAGTGATGACAGCAGATCTCTGGGACATTCTCATACCCCTAATAAAATACTGGGCAGCCACAAAGCCCTCGTCCATGTGCGTGTCCTACGCATGCAGGATGCTTTGCATACACAACCCTGCTTTCCTCTGACACAGGGATTTCTGCCTGAATCTTCTGGAACTTGTGAAATGTCACAGAGGAATAATGCTCATGCCAAGAAACTGGCTTTGGAGACTCTGCATATTCCTGCCTGGATATTTTTCTAATGTTTTTTGCAACTACACTGTCCTGTAGCACCCTTTGTGCCCAGCATAAAACTTAGTGACCACCTCTGTAATCCTGCTGAGAGCTGGGAGGCTTCAGGATCCTGTGGAGTCTGATGGGAAATTCTGAAACCAGGATGATCTTAGACTGCGACTTCAGATCTGGTTCTAGAAGAGTTTTCTTCAAACTGTATGATGAAAGAGGTATGAAATTGGAAGGTTTGGCTTTCTTAAAGAAGACAAACTCTGCTGTATCTGTAAAGATGGATATTTTAATCACTTTATTCGTATCAGCAAGGCCAAGGTTTCAGTAGTTTACACTTCTAATAGACAATACAGAGTTTGCAGTTGCATGAACATAATTACTCTTGACACACCCACTACACAGCGAAGACACTATAGTTACATCCTGTACACCTGGAATGACAGAGCACTGCCACCGTTCTCCTACTACAGCTAAGATGTTACGGTGTATTTACATTTGGCTGGCTTTCAGCTAGTCTCTTAGAGACAAATTAGAAGAGGTGCAGAAACCTCTTAGTACCAAGTTCACCAGGTTTTTTGTTGCATTGTGATTACGATCAGGGTTGAATTCTGCTCTTTTCACCAACGTGGGGTTTTGATGGACTTACAGGACATGTTAGATTTTAGATATAAAAATGGGAGCTTGGGGAGAATACTCTTTAGGCAAGTACTTCAGATGTCAGTATTCTAAGAATGTATGCTAAAGTTTTTCAAAAATAGATACTTTTTTTTTAAACTAAATAGCTAAAGCTACAGTATTGCATAACTGAGGGAAGAATGTTATTGTATTTCTAGAGTTGGGTAAAACTACAGCTGTTCCTGTGGTGTTGAGATCAGTTGTAATGTGGTCAGATCCTGAGCACTCTGTGAGAAATGTTTAACTTGCTCTTCAGTTGTTTACACATCCTAGAAATACCCTCTTTTTTCTTTAATAAACCTGCCATGTTAGAGGTTTAGAAATAAATTATCACAAGAACACTGATACTACAGCACAGTTTGTATTGCTTTAAAAAAAAACAAACCCAAACCATAACTATGAAAGACGATGCAATCTTTAGAATCCAGATACAGCAGACAGTGAGAGACTCAAGAGCCAAGCTTCACAGAGAAACAGCTGTGTGGGACTGCCAGAGGAGTGCAGCTGTCACCAAGCAAGGTAACCTCTTCTTCATACCTGTGCCCTGGCATGACAGCCCTGACCACAGGTCACAAGGCCTCTGCTTTCCCAACTGCAGGTTTACACACGGTGATCTGTTTATGCCACCTGAAACCAGAATCGAATGTGGTGTCAGTGCTGCAAAGAACTGACACTGTGAAATACTCCTGCTCCTGTTGTGTTTAAAAAAACCTGATTTCCAAATCTGGTTTGTATTCGAGTCTGACCTTATTATTGCTCAAAAGATCATAAAAATTCATCACTAATCAAAATCAAACAGCAGGAGAGTTTATAGTGTGAGCAGCCGTGCAAGAGGTAAAAAAGCTCAAGGCGACTGAAGCAATAGAAGCATTTCAGTCAGCAGGGGACCAAATTTTATTGCTTCTGCCTGCAATACTGCACTAAAACCTGAAATTAGAGATCTTCCCAAATCCTTTTTCCCATGCAGGCAAGTGGTTCAGAAAATGGTATTACATCAGAATTCCAAGCATTTGGGATTTTGATGGGAAAATTGTGGGGCTTTCTGACTTGAAAAAACTAATAGTAATAATCATCCACTGGACAAAAATGATTGGAAACTACTGCTGGGTGGACAGCCAGAGGGGTCTGCAATGGAAAATTTCAGGGGTGTGTTGTCTCTGTGTTATTTCAGAAGAGGTAAAAAGTCAAAATATGAAATCTTTGTGTGCATTTTACAACAAACCTGCTCAAAGTAACCTGTGAAGTAGCACGTGCTGCGTATTCGGGGCATTACTCTCTACCTTCACTTCTGTCTTGATGCAACATAGATGGTTTGGAGTATTTTCCTAAGTTTTGCCTTATATTTTTTAGTGAATGCCAAAGCATTTCAATGCAGAATCCCTGCAGGTAACTCACAACTGTCTGGATGCACAATAAATCATGTGATTTTATCCTCTTTCTTCCCAGTTTAACCCAGAAACTGACGGACATTTGACCAAACGCGTGGCGTTGAATTCCTGGTAGGTGCCTGTGGGTTGTGTTACTGTGCTGAAGGAGTTTGGGAGGCAGAGCTTCACTCCTTATTTTTCAGATTTTCACTAATCTTTTTGCCTGAGTAGTGTGTGCTACTTTGCTCGTTTATTATGTACTGTGCAGTTTGCCTAAGAGGTGGCAGGGCAAGAGGCAAAGTCTCCAGTAACATAAGCTGCTCGGGTGGTAACACAGTCGTTGGGTACCTAGAAGTGTCAGAAACACCTCCCCACCCCCCTTGTGTCTGTTGGGTTTCTAAAGATCCTGAAGCCACTTTGTTTCACAGGAGTGAAGAAGTAGAGTCCCTCTGAAGTGCTGCTGCTGCTGTGTATGACTCTTGGCTACAGGCTGCAACTCCCAGGAGGAAATGCCACCTGAGCTGCAGGTTGTCTCACCTGCTGGTACCAGACTTTGCTCCCCTCCTACCAAGTAAGGACTTCAAAGACAGAGCTGCCCCCGAGCGACCTCTCGGGACGGTGTCTGTGCCTCGGCTCTGTGTTCCCTCCAGCCTTCTGGCAGTGCTGCCCTGCATGTCACTTTTCTACACCACATTAATCCAAATGAGTTGGGATTTTCAGACTGAGACAATGCTGTGTAGGGGTGATGTCTGTCCCACCTGGGACAGGGCTTAGACATTCCTCTCGGTGATGCTTTGTCCTCCACCTTGGAGTAAAGTGCAGTCTGCCCTGAGCTTCCAATAAAATTAGAATCTTAAAAACACTTCTGGCTCCTGGTTACAGACAAGCCTGAAGAGGCTCTAATCTAGGGTAAGGCAGCCATGCTGTACTAAATAGAAGCTGCTGTTTACCAGGATGGTTTGCTCAAACACTGGGGGCTGGTTATCTTGTGTGTCGGGGAGGGTTTCTGTTCTGGAAGCTCTGACCTCCCCTTGCAGCACTCGAAATGTGTGGCTTATTTTCATAGTCTCTAGATTGTTTCTTGGCATTTCCAGGCACACTGGGTACAAGTGGTTTTGTAGTTGCTGGATGCAATATTCACACAGTCCAGGTTTTAAGGTTGTTCCTCCAGGCCTGTTCAGTCTGGAGTTCACAGTTACTCCACTGTTGCAGTTTGCTGTGGTAAAGGTAGGTGCAGCTGGACTGTGTGAAATGGATTTGTTTTGTAAACCCAGCACTGCTGGCCACTGCCTATGCCTTGTCCCCAGCCTCACCAGCAGAACACTGTTCTGAGAGCAGGGTAGAGAATGGAACTAGCTCTAAAGGATGTTTTCCAACTGATCCACCTTTTTTACCATAACTTAAGGTTTTCCCACCAGGAGTAGAAGATACAAAAATCCCAGATGGACTTGGGCAGTTCTGGACCGAGTGTCTCCTGTCAGCAGCAGGACCTGAAGCTGAGGGGGTGCAGTGCAGGGCCATGGGAGCAGCATCTCCTCTGGAGCAGGCTGCTTTCCCGGGGCAGCAGCAGTACAGCGTGCTGCCTGCAGCCAGCACAGCTTCACCACAGGCTCCTGTTACCAAGGGTGAAGCAGGCACAGGGTAAATACAGTTTCATCTACGTTGCAGTCACCCCCTGGATACAGCATAGGAATTCCCAGAAAGCGATATCTGACAGTCCTGCACTCGGATTTCTGAGACATTCCAACCCTTTATTCATTTAATTACCTTGGCAGAAAACAGGCAGAAGCAGATTTCTGAGCATCAGTGTCCCTGGAAGTGCTGATGTGTCTCCAGAGGCTTAAAGAAATGGCCACTTACATGCAGAAAAAGTGCTTTATTTCCCTATTGCTCAACTAACTTGGAGTTCCTCCTGAACACTGGGTACCTCTTCAAAGTGGATTTCAGGACTTTCCTCAAGGATTGAGCATCTGTTGTAGTTCTAGGTAGGGTTGAGCTGCTCTGCCTGCTCGCTGTTTGCTTCACAGTGCAGTTAGAGTGTCATACAGACTAGACACAGCTCATACTAGAGCTTTGTTACCTGTGGGAAACCTGTATGGAAACCAGTGGCTCACCTAAGCCAGTGCTAGATAAATCAAAGGGATTTCACATTCAAATTGGTATTTGCTTAATTGTATAATATCTCTGTAGCTTTGAGTCCTCAGGTTTAGAAAGAGAATTTATAAACAGACTGACAAATGGAGGGGCAGCAGCTCTGGCCACGACAGCTGCTGGACTCATGCAGAACATTCCTCACTTTAACCCTGTGGTTCTGTACAGCAGATTCTGGGATGGAGGCCTGGAAACCTGCTTTAGGAAGTGACAGCCTGGAGAGGTTTTTCTTTTGGGTCATTCACTTACTAAATGTTTCTCTGTGTAAGATGGGTATTGGATACACTCCAATATAGTCACCTTGGGTAAAGCAGGGGTGTCCCATGTTCTGAGAGGACAATGGCACTCCTGTATTGTCAAGCTTTGGCCTGAGCACTCAGCAGTGCTGTTAGTGCAGGCTGAGGCAGTGCTCTGGTACTGAGCCTCTGCCACGCTGCTCGAGTGGTCCTGAGCACACAGTGCCTGCCAGTGCCTTCCAGAGGTAGGATTCATTACTAGGGTGGTGGAGGGTCAGACCTGAGGTTGCTCAGGTTGTCTCAGCAATATGCACATGACTAAATGTTGTCACCTGACAGCTGTATGTGTCACAATATAATCTGGCAGGTCACTGGGGTGCAGAAGTGGGTGGAAAGCTCCTTAGAGGACTCGTTGTAGGGAGCACAGGCAGAGACCTCACACAGGTGCAGAAGAGTGCACCGAGCCTGTCATCTCCATTAATCAGTCATCTTACACATCAGGTAGCTGGAACTGCTTTTTCAAGTAATAAAGCCAAAAGTCAAGAACCTGACCAGAGATCAGCACAGGAAAGGGGTGGCTGCAGGGGCAGGAGTGATGCAGCAAACCCTGAAGGTGCTGAGGAGCTGTTGCTGCATCCCCAGACACAAGGCTGGAAATGGCTGATTCAGTAGCTGGGGCCCTGTGTGACAAACAAATCCAAGAACAAATATCCAGGCTGTCATGGTTTGTTTGGAGTGGACATTGTTCCCACCCCAACTTCTCAACCGCCTGTGAAGGATTCCCCTGGGGCAGGGCCGGGTACCTGCTGCTTCCAGAGGACACTGGATGCTTCCACACTTGTCTAACCCTCAGGGACAAGGGCTCTCAAGGGCACATACACTGTCTAAGCACTCGCACTGGTAGTAGCAACAGCTCCAACTTGAAGTTGTGATTATCCCCATCCAGCTACAGGAGGGAGTTCTGCTGGGGAGGACCTAGCCTAGGAACAGAAATGAAACAACTGAGATGGGAATTCCTTCCTGGAGAGGCAACTTTTTACCTAATAGCTTATCTTTACCCAAGAAACAGACAGAGTTAACATGTGACACCCCTGCTTCCCCTCAGGACCCGAATGCTGACAGCCTCCACCACCCTGAAGACAAGACACTTCAGCAGATCACCCAGGACCACATTCTGCAGGAGGGAATCCCAAAGATTGCCAGGAGACACGACACGGGTGAGCACACCATTCAAAACACCAACCTCCAAGGCAGGGCCTGGCACTGTTCCTCTAGCACACATTGTCCTGTCACACAGATTCCAAACTGAATACTGAAAGTTGGATCTAAATATACTTTTATCTAGATTTAACATAAGCTTTCATCTCTGGAGTGCAGTGACCCCCCTGGCATTTGTGCATCATGCTGAAAACAGTTCTGAAGTGGTGGATGAACACCAGGAATTCATCAGCAGTGGCAGAAGGAAGTCTTTAACAAGCTTGATTTCCACCTGGGTACCTCTAAGGAATGCCCCAATTTTTATTAGTTTTCCAACAGTTGCTAATGAAATTAATTTTATCTTGTGTTACTTTTGTTTACATGCCTATGAGAAGTCCATGCCAGGAGACTAAGGGGAGTCTGGGTGAATGAGAGACTTCCTTCTGCCACCACAGAGCTGTTTGTCCATACAAGGTGCCAGAGCCCTGGAGTTTAACATTAGCTGGGTTGGATACAATAGAGCCTAGAAGAAACCTTACCCCAGTAATGCAGAGACTGAATAAATGGGTAGCTGCAGGTATTGGATAACTGGACCTCATCACATGCTTGGTGGGGTTAACTGGGGGGTGTGTGGGGTGTTTTAAACGAAGTGAGAGAGCCAGTTCCGTGGGAGCAGGTTAATAGTCGGCTCCTCTTCCTCCTTCCTATCCATGACAGGCCAACAATCACAAACCTTTCCTTGTCCAACCTTATCTCTGCAGATTAAAACTGAAAAAGAGATGAGAAGGGTGAGAGCATCGCTCTGCAGTCACACCTGCGTGTGAGAAGCTGCATCCTTCCTGTCACCACTGAGCAGCGGCACCCGACCCCGCTGTGCACCTGAAGGAACCCTCGGCTGTCAGCAGTGAGAGGGAAGGAGACAAATGAAAAGGCTACAAGGGGGTTGGAAAGGGAATTCCGAGATTGCAGTTAGTTGCTAAGGAGCAGCAGGGTCACAGGAGACGGGTAGGTGTGAACAAACTTAATTCTTCTAATCACTCAGCACGTATGTGTTGTATTGCTCCTTTTGTTAAGCAAAGAACAAAGACCAGAGGGATCTGTTCCTTTTGTGTAGAATCTTAACGGTATTTACTAGAGCTTTCTACTATGTTTAAAATGTGAGAGTCTGTTGTAAGTTCCGAGTGAGGCAGAGAGCCCCTGGTGATCACTGTTCTTCTGTTTTGCTGCTATTCCTGAACTTCACCACCATCACTGTTATGTTATCGGGGCACCCTCTGTAGAAGGACTGTAGGACTATGCTCTTCGCACCGAAGTGTGGCTCATCCAAGCGCTCCTTGATGAACCTCACGGCTTCCTCGTTGCTGAAGGCATCCCACAGGCCGTCTGACGCCAGGATCATGAACTCTGGCTGCAGTTTGTCCAGGTCAAAGGTAAGAATGTCGGGGTCGGGAATGACAACGTTCAGGTTCTTCAGAGGGTAATCTCCTAACGAGCGGGACATGGCCAGGATGCCCTGAACACGCCAGGAGCCATTAAAGCTGATAAAACCACCTGGAGAGAAACACCAACACTTAGAATAGAACCATAGAATCATGGAATGATTAGAGCTAGAAGGGACTCCCAGAGGTCATCTAGTCCAACCCCCCTGCAAGAAGCAGGGACACCCCCAACTAGATCACGTTGCTCAGGGCCTCATCCAACCTGGCCTTGAACGTCTCCANGCCTCTCCCCATCTTTCTTGTAGGCCCCCTTGAGGTCCTGGCAGAGCGCTAGAAGGTCTCCCCGGAGCCTCCTCTTCTCCAGGCTCAACAGCCCCAACTCTCTCAGCCTGTCCTCGTAGGAAAGGTGCTCCAGCCCCTTTATCATCTTTGTGGCCTCCTCTGGACCCTCTCCAACTGCTCCATGTCTTCTCGTGTTGGAGGTTCCAGCACTGACCCCAGTACTCCAGGTGAGGTCTCCCGAGGGCAGAGTAGAGGGGGAGAATCACTTTAAAATGAACTGCTTTAAGTTAAAGCATTCCTCTGGCTTCCTGCCAGACCCACCCAAAAATTCATCCTGCAGCACCCCAGGGACACAGGACACATGATGTATCTCAAAAAGCAGGAGATGCCTTCAGTAAACCTCAGAGTGCTGCAGGGAAGAGCTGGGTCGTAGCTGCTGGTGCTGTGGAAACAGCTGAAGCAGAGAAGTCAGGACTGGCTTTGCTTTCAAGTATTCCTGTCCTGCACAGCCTTCAGCCCCANAGCAGCTGAAGCACAGGAGTCAGGACTGTCTTTGCTTTCAAGTATTCCAGTACTGCACAGCCTTCAGCTCTGAGGGCTGTATGGCAATGTCAGGGCAAAACCACCCCATGAGATCTGTCTTCTGGTGCCTATGAACACCTCATTTCCCCATTTTGGGAGATCCAGGAAGGAAATAACAAGAAAACACCCCACCCCACAGCAGGTCTTACATCTCACTCTTAAGGTGTAGAGCCAAGAACCGAGCGCAAAACCATTTAGNTGTGGGTGTCTGTGTGCTGCTGTGGGCCCTGCTTCCAGCAGAGCTGCTGTCAGCCCAACGGGAATGAAAAGCCGCTCATGGACGTGGAATGTGCAAACAAAACCTTTCAGCCAGTGATTTTATGAGTCTCCACTACAATGATATTTCCTTTCATGGTTAAAAAAACAAGGACTCCTCCTGAGCTGGGCACTCAAATGAACCTCACCCAGCTGCTGCTCTCGGTTTTGAGGGCTGAATGTTAGAGTGCTGCCTACTACTCATCCCTGGGGCTTTCCCAAGTGTTTAGTGCTGTAGTAACCAGAGAGTAACCATGTGCATGTATGGGAGTTCAGCAGAGGGGGTGGACATTGTACGCACGATCGGAGGAGAGTGGGCAGAGGAGACACCGGCCGCTGCGGTGGGTTTGCTCCGCTCTCTGCAGGTCCTGCCTGCGCCCTCAAAGCGCGTTTCCAGCGCCCTTCTCGGTGGTGCATGGAGCTGCCTGTGGCAGGAGCTGAATTCCTGTGGTTTGCTGAAGTGTCTGTTGGCACCTGAGGTGTTGTCTTTACATCCACACAGGATACACAGACACGCTGACGGGAAAGCAAACATTCTGCAGCGCTGGCTGCCACGGGAGAGGAAGAGGCATTAAAGAGAGAAGCTTTTTGGCAACTGCACAAACATTTGGCGTGTTAGGGAGAGCTGAGCTCAGAGGATTGTCTTCAAGGTGACTTATGTTTCTGTCAGTGACAGTCACCTTGTGGCTCTGTGACTGAGTGTCTCTTCACAGGCCGAGCCCATGTGTGTTTCAGAGCCCCTGTCTTGCTCTGTGCATCACTTGAGCTCCTGATGGTGAGAAGATTCCTTGTATTTCCTGGGGAATCTGGCATGGTCACCGTGGGTAATGCCACCTCAGCTCCAAACAGGGAGCCCCTCCCTGCTCTCCAAGCTGCTGCCTTCCCGTCTGGCCTCTGCTGCGGTGCTGGGTACCAGTGACCTCTGCGCTGCAGGACAGACCCAAGCGTCGGCTTCCGGGGCAAGAGCAGCTCAAGTCCCACCAGGCTGATAACCAGAAATCCCTGGTTTAGGTTGTGGGGTGACAAACACTTGGTGTGCAGCTGCTGGAAGAGGAGCAAGGGACTGAATTCATCTCCCATCCACTGACTGCCCACAGCAGCCAGCAGGGCGCTTCCCTGACACCCACCCCAGCAGCAACACCTGACGGCCGACTTCAGACTTGTCATCCCAACACTGACACCCCCAGAAATGCACAGGGCAAGTGACATTTGTCTGAGCTGCCTCCTCAGACCAGTGACACCAGGGGTTGGAGGGGTGTTTTCTCAACCACGGCTGTATGTCACTTCCCATGGTTCTGTGTGACCAGGCAGCATCTCACTGGTGGAAGGACAGCCGGGGGCTCTTGGCTCTGTTTGACACTTACTGTCTGCAGAGAAGGGCTGTTCCAAGCACATGAGAGTATTTCTTGTTTAGCTGCAGACAGCTATCATGTTTACCTGACTAGTAATATATTAACCTGCAAAAATCCAGGTTAATATTACATGTTGCCATGTTATAAAGTCCCACTTCCAGACAAGTGGAAAAATCACCTTATTTCTTTCTCCTCAGTGAACCTTTCAGGAGGCCCTGACCCTGGCTGAGAGGGAAGTGGTTTTACAGAGAAGTCTCCAGATTTCATTGACACATCTCCTAAATGCAGAGCTGAAGCAAAGCTGAGATCAAGATTTTCCTGGTCCTCAAGACTTCTGGATCTGGATACATTTCCTCCTGCTTTGGGGAACAGACGTGGCCTCAGCCCTCCACCCAGCTGTGGAAGGATTCCCAGTGCCCCTGTGCCTCAGTGATGGAAGCAGATGGAGAGGAAGCTCTCATACAACAGTGGGAGCCTGCTGATAACCTGTAGGTTTTAAAAATGTTTTAAGCTCAGGGAAAAACTTGTTATTGCCCCTTTACAGACCAGGATGTGGAGGCAACGAGGCAGCGTCTCTGGAGGCAGCGCTCATCGGTAGGTTTCACACAAACAAGAGTGACTCTGGGGTGGTTTTTTCCTTCATCAAACAGTTTGCTGCTGTGGGAGCCAAACCAGAAACGGGTTCAGAAGAGACTTTGACAAATTCCTGGAGAACTGGCTGTTACACTTGATAATCCAAATGTAACTTCCAGCCCAGGAGGTCGCTGAATTGACAAGAGATGAAAGCTAGAAAGATTTACTGTGGAAAGGTTTCTGTGTCTTACACTCCTTCCCTCTGCTCCTGCTCCATGTTTGTGCTCATTAGCAGTCCCTGTATGGGAACCAGAAGCAGCTTTGATGAGTTAGAGCCACGCTCTGCTTGTCTGAGGAACTAAACCTCACTCAGCTTCAGGCCCAGCCTCTCCCGTTAGGGCTGCTGGTGTGGAGCAGCCTGTAATGCTGCTGCTCCTGTTGATGAACTTGCTCCCTGCAGAGGTCACAGGAGAACTGCCTGGGACAGGCAGCAGATATCACAAGAGAACTGCCCAGGACAGGCAGCAGAGATCACAGAGAATTGC